>CM021104.1:537454291-537676044 GCA_007115665.2 Sequoiadendron giganteum | reverse complement strand
TATATATAATATTTAATAGATATATATTATGTATATAATTAATATTATATATTAATTTATTTAACTTTATTAAATTTTTTTTTTATATAGTTTGAATTGCTGGATTAAAATGTGAATAGGAGTTGTATTTTAATAGCGAATATTAGTTTTAATATAAGATGTTTTTGCTTGTTGAAATTCATATTTAATACCTTGTTAAACATAGGAATATGCAACGACTTAGACAACTAATTATAGTTGAATTTATTATTGCTCATGATTTGATTAAGTTGCGGAGATTATTTATTTAATGGAAAATTATTGCTCAATGAAAATTCTAGAATGGTATTATTCTATTTCCTGTGAGAAGCATTAGTTAGGAACATGGTTTTAGGATAACCAAATGTAGTATTTTTCATTGCCAATGCATGATTATATGGATTCTCTTTTAATGATTATTTTGTGAATGAGTGTTGAGTTTTGGATTGTAAAGTCTTCCAGTAAATGTGGGTCATTCCCTTGTTAAGTTATTGTTTTGGATTTTCCCTTGGGTAGTGTTACAAGTATTTAGTTTCCTCCTAGTGTTGGAGTGGATTTCTTTGTGGTTGCCTCCTAGGATAGGAGAAAGCATGTTGGTTCAGTTCTGTAACACTTGAGTAACCCTTGGAGTTAGATTGTGTAGTGTGTTATCCAATTAGAAGAGTGGCTTTTGTTAGGGGCCGGAGCCCAAAGAGGTAAACCGGGTAACCTTCAGAAGTGATTTTAACAGCTGAGAACTAAAGTAAATGTACTTAGAGGACTAGGATGTAGTTCACATTAACCAAGATAAATTAACCTCACTCACAAACACAAGGGTTTGTTTAGACTTGGGGTGAGTGAGAAGGCCTGGAATGGCAAGATCACTATCTTGTCCTTATGAGAGGTAGTTGATTCCGCTTGAGTGAGTATGAGTGTCGGGATTCGGTTGAGGCCACCAGGATTACCGGAGCCTATGAAGAATGCCCAAAGGATATCTCATGACAAACCTTGTGATGACACTCTGTCTAGGATAACACTGTGTTATGTTGTGCGTATGTTTTCTTTAGCACACTTGATTATATATGTCTGGAAGCAATGTAACCATGATTAGAGTTAGACTTATATTATGCATATGGGTGGTTGAGTCAGTTTGTATCAGTATGAGTCTGCCTTTGGTTTGAGGTAGTAGGTTTCTCATCCTTGTTACTTTGTTACTATCTCCTAGCATGGGGGATGGGCCTTCGGGTACCACTAGGTTGGGTGGAACATGCACCAAAACCGTTGGGTCCCCCTTGATCTTCAGTACTTGGCGGCGAGACATCCAGATGGACAGCTCACAGTTCTTGCTTTTAATTCTTGTACTTTGTATTTCAAATGGTAATGATATTGATTTACCCCTCTTGTGTTATGAGGTGGACCTTGTAATGATCATACTTATGTATTTTGACTCATTTCGGGAATGAGGATTGTAATAGATTTATGTAATAGAATTATGTAATGGATGCTTCATTTATATCTCGTATCTTTTTATGTTGTTGAATGTTATTACTTGAGTTATTTATTTTCAATGTAATTTAGATGTTGTATGTTAATGGGGATTTAAGTAATCTCAGTTATGTAACCCTAGAGGACGTTGTCAATTATAGTTGAACATGTGGGTTTAATTCTCTTCTAAAAAAAAAATTTAGTACACTTGTTTAGTGAATTGAAACTTCCTCTAGGGTTGCATGGCGGGGCATTACACTTGAGCTATTTGAAAAAAATGCATCAAAGAAATATGGTCTCGTGGTGATGGACATGTCCATCACCACGAGACCACATTTCTTTGATGCATTTTTTTCAAATAGCTCAGGTCGCCTTGTCTATGCTACCACATTTTCCATATATTTCTACCAAAGAATTTTATCAAACAGTTCACTTCCTTGTTTTTATGGCTAAAATCCTAAAACATGTTCTTTTGAACAAACTATGGATGCTTGAAAAAAATCTATCAAAGCATAATAGTAAGAAACAGCATAGACAAGGCGGTGAGCTGTTTGAAAAAGTGCCTCAAAGAAATGTGGTCTCATGGTGATGTCCATCACCATGTGGTCCTTTTCTATGCTACCACATTATCCATTCATGTCTATTAAAGCATTTTATCAAACAGTTGACTTCCTTGCTACTATGGCTAAAATCCTAAAACATGTGCTTTCAAACAAACTATGGATGCTTGGAAAAAATCTATCAAACCATAATACTAAGCAATAGCATAGACGAGGCAATGTGTTGGTTGAAAAAATGCCTCAAAGAAATGTGGTCTCATGGTGATTTCCATCACCATGAGACCACATTTCTTCGAAGAATTTTTTCAAAAAACTCATTTCCTTGTCTATGCTACCATATTTTCCATACATATCTACCAAAACATTTTATCAAAGTACACTCAAAAAAATTTCAAATAGTTCACTACCCTATCTATGCTACCACATTTTTCATACATGTCTACCAAAGTACTCAAGATTTTGTTGATTATCTCATACATTATAAGCCATGACCTGCATCACTATTCTAGTTTTTGTAATTGAATAATATTGTTTTATTTTTAGATGATGCAAGGGGAGACACCTCTTGATGTTCATATGGCAATGGACCATGGTGTGTCTTCTGCAATTGACAACTTGATGCCTTTGACGGGGGTATGAGGTAGATTATTAAATTTCAAATTACATTCTTTATTATAGTTGTTTATTATTAAAAAATTAAATGATTATTGATTTGTAGTTTTAATTTCTATCTAGATGGTTTCTATAGGACTTTGGAACACCATATCCTAAGCATGCAGATGTTCCAATTGAGGAGAGAGATCATTTTGTGGTGGTAAGTGATTATTTTGTTAAATATTTCATTTTTTATAATGTAATTTTTATATATTAATGTCTTTACTTTTTATTGTAATAGTTGAAGCTTGATTGAGAACTAAATAGGAGCATCCCTCAAGTTCAAAGTAGACTAGTGTCATATGCATCTCCATCCCCACAATGAACAAAGGTTTCCCATCTATTTTCTTCACCTAGAGGGAAATGAATTTTGATTGGGATCCTTTGTTGTATTCCTATATGGCATTTTTAGACATATTTTGTATTGCATATACTTGACATTGTATGTCTATATGGAATTTTTGTAAGCCTATATGGCTATTTTGTATATATTTTATACTTATATCGACATATTGATGTATGCCTATATGGCTATTTGGTTAATACACATATTTTTTATTGATGATGTCCATATTTGCATTATAAATCCATGCTTCAATAGATATTTGTAGATGGTTTACTTCAAATATTTAAAATCCAAGTGTTTTCCATGCACTCTTATTTTATATAATTGTAAATATATATAATAAAGTCTAAATATTATTCTCCTATAATATTATTGAGCATTAAATCAGTCATATGAATATAGTAATGCTTCATGCTTAATGCTTCACGTGCTTCATGGAGGAAATTTATGTGTATGCTTCATGCTAGTATGCTTCATGCTTTATATCATTGAGGAAGACATCTACCATTCCATGTGTATTTTCCATGTTATCATTGACTTGTATGCTCCATGTTTCTTGTGTATACTTCATGTGTTCACATGTATGATTCATGCTTCATGTGATTACTTCATGTTTCAACTATATGTTGCATTCTTCCTATGTAGACTTCATGTATTATGTGTATTCACATGTATGATTCATGCTTCATGTGTATACTTCACGTATTACATGTATTCATGTGTATGCCTCATACTTCGTGTATTATGTATATCTATTATTTTGCTTCGTGACCAAATGTATCTTCAACAAGATTACTCCATGTGTATTAAAAATGTTGCTTGTTGGAATGCTTTCTAGGTTGATAAGAACTACCATAAAAGAGAGAAATATATCATTGAGAAAGACATCCATAACATCCTTGAAGATTTCAATTAAGACTACAAGCTTAGGCAAAAAGTTGTGACCCTTCAAGTAGGAAAGACTATGACCCTTTTATAATGAATGGCAGTGGCCATGCCTAATTTAGATGTGACCAAATGGATGTTTTGGTGCTAACGGTTTGGCCCCATGAAGAAGAAAAAGAAATAGCCTATCTTGTAACTTTACACTACATGCATCTGATGCTTTTTGGAGCATCAGAAAAAATTTCACCATGGGAAAACAACTCAAAGCTATAAAAAAATAAGAGATATTATTGTAGAGAGGCCCTACAGGATCCTATAAAATTAGAAAAAAAAATTATAAGTGACATAGTTTCAAAGTAATCACTCGTCAATTTTTTTTCCCTTTTGCACTTTGGTCTCTTAAGAGACTTCACCAGTACAATGTAGCTCAAACTATTTCGACATGTTTGGGTGCAAAATAAGGACCTTTCATAGCATAAACCTACCCTTCTAGACACATTGGAACTATCGGTTTGGTCAGACAATGAACATAATGAAATTTACACCACATTGCAACTTTGCACTACATGGAACTGATGCTTTTTCCATCAACTAAAAAATATTCACCACAAGAAAAAAAAATTGAAGCTATCAAAAACTGAGAGAGGTTATTATAGAGAGGGCATACATGATCCCATAGCATCAGACATGATGTTTCTAAGTGACATATTTTTAGAGTAATCAATCATCAAAGTTTTATGCCCTTTTGCACTTTGGTCTTTTAAGAGACTTTGTTGGTACAATGTAGCCCAAACTATTTTGCCATGTTTGGGTGCAAAATAGGATCTTTCCTAGCATAAACCTACCCATTTCAATGCATTGGAACTATCATTTTAGTTAGAAGATTAATAGAATGAAAGTTACACCACTTTGCAACTTTGCACTACACGCAACTGACACTTTTCCATCAACTGAAAACTCTTCACCATGGGAAAACAACTTGGAGCTATAAAAAGCTGAGAGAGGTTATTATAGAGGGGCCCTACATGATCTTTTAGTATTAGACAAGATGTTTCTAAGTGACATGATTTTAGAGTAATCACTCATCAAAGTTTGTTGCCCTTTTGCACTTTAGTCTCTTAAGAGACTACGTTAGTACAATGTAGCTTGGGATGTTCTAACATATTTGGGTGCAAAATAGGATCTTGTCTAGTGTAAACCTAGCCATCTAGATGCGTTGGAACTATCATTTTGGTCAGAAAATGAACAAAATGAAAGTTACACCACTTTGCAACTTTGCACTACATGCAACTGACGCCTTTTCCATCAACTGAAAACTCTTCACCATGGGCAAACAACTCGGAGCTATCAAAAACTGAGATATTTTATTGTAGAGGATCCCTATGTGATCATGTGGCATCAAAAAATATGTTTCTAAGTGACATGGTTTCAAATTAATCGCTCATCAAAGTTTGCTACCCTTTTGCACTTTAGTCTCTTAAGAGACTTTTTCAGTACAATGTAGCTTGTATTGTTTCAACATGTTTGGGGTGTAAAATAGGAATTTTGCTAGCGTAAGCCTACCCATATGGATGCATTGGAACTATCATTTTAGTCAGATGATGAAAAATATGAAAGTTACACCACTTTGCAACTTTGCACTACATGCAACTGACACTTTTTATGTCAACTGAAAACTCTTCACCATGGGAAAAAAACTTGGAGCTATCAAAAACTAAGAGAGGTTATAATAAAAAGGGCCCTACATTATCACATAGCATCAGATGAAATGTTTCTAAGTGACATGGTTTTGGAGTAATCACTCGTCAAATTTTGTTGCCCTTTTGCACTTTGGTCTCTAAAGAGACTTCATCAATACAATGTAGCTCAGATTGTTCTGTCATATTTGGGTGTGAAATAGGACCATTCCTAGAATAAACATACCCATCTAGATGCGTTGGAACTGTCGGTTTGGTCAAAAAATGAACAAAATGAAAGTTACACCACTTTGCAACTTTGCAATACATGCAACTAATGTTTTTCCCATCAATTGAAAACTCTTCACTACGATAAAACAACTCAAAGCTATCAAAAAATGAGAGAGGTTATTGTAGAGGGGCCCTACATGATCCCGTGGCATAAAAAAAATGTTTCTATGTGACATGGCTTTGGATTAATCACTCATCAAAAAAAAATTCCCTTTGGTCTCTTAAGAGACTTCGCTGGTACAATGTAGCTCAGATTGTTCTGACATGTTTGGGTGTGAAACAAGACCTTTCCTGGCGTAAACCTACCCATCCAGATGCATTGGAACTATTGGTTTGGTCAAAAAATGATCAAAGAAGAATCTACACATGCAGCTTCCTCAACTTCTTGAGAGCACGAAGAATCTCTTCATTCAATACATTATCTATCTCATTCATTTTAGCTTGCTTCTTTTTCAAGTATTTTTATAGTAGACTAACCTCCTTTTCATTGATGATAAAATATTATTCTTATCTTTTAATTCCTTTTTCTAAAAGGTTAATTTTAGTCTCCAGTTGTTTTGCTTCAATTTCAACACTTCCAACTATTTATTTTGCATCTACAACTTGACCATCCACACATTTTTCCTCATCTCTATTGCTCTTACCTATTAACATCCCCTAGTACTCTTTTTCATACTATTCTAACTTATTTATTATATCTTTTACTTTGATCTTTAGATCAACTGCTCTGTCATCAGTGCTTCTTCCTTATCATCTATTCCAATTGTATTTTATCCATGGAAGTCATAAGTTCAAGAATCTTTGATTTCACTTGCTCAAATCCACCTATAGCATCATCTCTCGCTTTCTTTTCCTACAAAAATTCTTACCAAATACAAAACCTTGTCAAAGTGGTAACATTGACAAGGTAGTGAGCTATTTAAAAAAATTCCTCAAAGAAATGGGGTCTCATGGTGATAGTATTGACAAGGTAGTGAGTTGTTTGAAAAAAATCCTCAAAGAAATGGACTCACTACTTGGTCAACGCTATCACCATGAGATCCTATTTCTTTGAGGCATTTTTTCAAACAACTCACTACCTTTTCAATTTGGTAACATTGACAAGGTAGTGAGATGTTTGAAAAAATGCTTCAAAGAAATGTGGTCTCATGTTGATGTAATCCTACTAGTGAACTCACTACCTTGTCTATGCTACCACAATGGTAAGGTAGTGAGTTGTTTGAAAAAAATATTCAAATAAATGGGGTATCATGGTGATAACATTGGCAAGGGTGAACCCACATAAGTGGTGAACACTTTTGTGGAGGAAGGGAAAAGTTATTTTTTCCCTCTACACAAAGTGAAGGGGTTTGACCGAACCAAATTGTTCGACCGAACCTTTAACATGGTTCGGTCGAACTACAGGGTTCAACTGAACCCTATGTTCGCTTGAACCCCATTGACATGTGAGCGAAAATATTAAAATAAAGGGGTTCAAGCGAACTAGGGTTCAGTCAAACCCCCTTAATAGGGATTTTTAAAAAAAAACCCCTATCATTTTCTCAAACCCCATAAATTTCACTGATTATTGTAAAGTGGTTCGAGCGAACCTAGGTTCGACCGAACATAGGTTTGCTTGAACACCCTTTTTCCCCTATCTCCTAAAAAAATTGATTTTTTTTGTAAAAAATTGTCGTTCGAAGCTCAATTTGAAAATGAAAATGTAGAAAACTTCAGAAAACCAACTAGATAATGATATTCCTCAGAATGAGCTATCCGTCGAATATAATTTTAATATGATTTGCTTTTATTATGTATTTTATTTTTTAGCTTTATTAAACATAGGTTTTTCACTGAAAATAAAAATATCTGGTCTGCACATGTGGAAAAATAGTAGATTATCAAAATAAAAAATTTAAAAATATGTTAAGGCTGGGTATTGATGTCCTTGATCTATTAAAAAAAAAAAATTGAATTTTGATTCATATAGAAAAAGTTATGTTGTATACAGTCTGCCTATGTTTGAATTGCAATTGGTTTGACTTTGAAACTTGATTAAGGAAAAAATATTCAATAAAAAACTATGAGACCAAATGAAAGTGCTATATATCATAGTTACAAATCTAAATTCGAAAAAATTAGAATTTTATCCTTCATACAAAAAAAGTTATGTTGTATATGGTGAGCATCACTTTTTCAAAATGTTGTTTTCTGAAAAAAACCAGTTTTCGTGGGAGATGGAAAAAAAAGTGCTTTCTGATTCCAAAAATTTTGAAAAAAAATATTTTTAGAATCTATAGACAAAATGTGATGAGACTCTAGTTTGCATCGTTTTCAAATTCCTCACGGTTTAGCCGCTAGAAGAGCCTGAAAGTGAAGATTTAGTTAAAAATAATAATTGCAGTGTCCAATTTGCCCAAAAATTGTAAACCACTATTGTGGGATCACCCACAAGGTAGTGATTTGTTTGAAAAAGTGCCTCAAAAAAATGGGGTCTCATTGGACCCCATTTATTTTAGGCACTTTTTCAAATAGCTCACTACCTTGTCAATGTGGTAGCATAGAAAAGGTAGTGAGCTTAATGAGTTGTTTGAAAAAATGCCTCAAATAAATGGGGTCTCATGGTGATTCAAACAACTCACTACCTTGTCAATGTGGTAGCATAGACAAGGTAGTGAGTTGTTTGAAAAAATGCCTCAAAAAAATGGGGTCTAATAATGATTCAAACAGTTCACTACCTTGTCAATGTGGTAACATTGACAAGGTAGTGAGTTGTTTGAAAAAATTACTCAAAGAAATGGGGTCTCATGGTGATGTACCACATTGACAAGGTACTAAGCTATTTGAAAAAATGCCTCAAAGAAATGGGGTCTCAATATTGACAAGGTAGTGAGCTATTTGAAAAAATACCTCAAAGAAATGGCCATGGTGAGGCATTTTTTCAAATAGCTCACTGGGTATGTGTAGGATTATGATGGGCCAAAAAGCAGTGATATGTAAGTGATATGATGGCCCATGTGGCTAACGACCTTTTTTTTACCCAAAATTGATGAAACGAAAAGGGTTTTTAAAGGATATTCTCAGCTTTCCACCAATATAAATTATACTTTACTTTGAATTTAATAAATTATTATTATTCATTTTCTATTTGAATTAAGACTAAAGTCCTTATTGATAGGCTGATTGAAAAAAATCTATAGCTTTCAAATGGTATCATATTTTTTGAATCCAAAACATGTGTCACATTGTATGCTTCACATATTATAGGATTAAAAAAAAATGAATTTCATAAATTTTTGACCAAGTTAAGGTTGTCAGACATATGAGTTTTTATATTTTTTAAAAGTTGTAATAAAAAAATCATAATTGAGAAAAAATACAAAAAAATATGTATCACATTGAGACATGCGTCCTCTAATTATATATAAAATATTATAAAAATATATTATCATTTTATTGTGGTTAGGGTGGTCAGACATACACCTACTTATTTTTTCCCTAAAATTTAAGTACAACTACATTGAAATTTCAAATTTTTACCAAATAGATATATATTTTTTAAATAAACGTAGTAGTTTAGAAACTAGATTCAATTTGCTACAGATTATATTCTTACATATTTTTGAAATAATATAGATAACTTATTCAATTTTTTACATCAAATTTCCTAACTCTGATTTTCTGAATTTTCATCGCCACTTAAGGGCCTATTTTTCCATGATGATCCTGCACATACCCCACTACCTTGGCAATGTTGAGATCCCATTTCTTTGAGTCATTTTTTGAAACATTTCACTGCCTTTTCAATGTGGTAGCATGTACAAGGTAGTGAACTCACTACCTTGTTAATGTGGTAACATTGACAAGGTAGTGAGTTGTTTGAAAAAATGCCTCAAAGAAAGGTCTAACTATCAACTAATCAATGTGTATACTTACAAATTAATAAAAAATAATGTGCATACTTACAAATTAATAAGAAACAATACATTAATATCAATAACACGACTTTACAAAATCAATGTGCATACATACAAATTAATCCAACAAACCATCCGGGTCTGCTCTATTATTTATTGTGTCAAGTATTGCCTCATGGTCAGACTCATGCACCTTCCACAAGGTCTTGTTCAAAGGTCTACCCCCATATTTGATCAAATGAACATTGGATGCCATGACAAGGTTCGATTAATGAAGAATCTTTTGATGCATGTTAATGTCCTGAAACAACCAAACGTTAACACTCTTATGTGGGTACATTCTAAGACATGTTCTAGCAAAAACTACTGAGCTTGTAGGGTATTTGATGTTTTCTCCATTTGTAACTAGGACCTCCAATTTCATTTTGGCCTCAACACAATGACACAAGTAATAATTTGTTCCCTCTCCATTGTCTTCATCTGCAATAACTACATAAACATGTCCTACATTGATATGTGCAACAAATTAGATGAAATTAGTCAACATTACAAAAACACTACAAAGCAAGATAACATTAGGAATTTAAAAAACTATGTAAGTAGATATATTAACTAGTTGAACTAAATGTGATATGTAGCCAAATTCAATTGATGATTCCATTTGTGTCAGTTCCAATATCGTTGGGTACTAATACATGTCAAGTGGGTTAAGATAACTTAACCACAATTTGTCAACCCACTCTTTTAACTCACACTCATTCTAGGCTTGAATTATACATGAAGAACAAAAGCATGCTGACTTTTGAGTATAGATACTCCATGAACTTGCATTTGAGATTATGAAAGAGTGTATCTCACTTGATCCTATCAGTGTATAGCAATCCTCATATGGTGCAATGTTAGTACTGTGAATATTTATTCACACACCGCTCTTTTCCTTTGTCGTTTCTCTTTCTTTCGCGGCTTCTCCTTTTTATTTTGGT
Organism: Sequoiadendron giganteum; assembly: GCA_007115665.2. Lineage (NCBI taxonomy): Eukaryota > Viridiplantae > Streptophyta > Pinopsida > Cupressales > Cupressaceae > Sequoiadendron > Sequoiadendron giganteum. The sequence goes on along the minus strand of CM021104.1, from coordinate 537,665,271 downwards.
ATCGCTTGCATCTTTCTGGCCGCCACCATGTGGCACCCTATCAGAGCTTTCTTTTGGGATGTCTCTTCTTCTTTTTTTTGGGCTCTATTTTTTTGACAGGTCACCTCCGATTGTTTTCTTTTCAGGTCGGGCCCACACTGTAGTTTCCTTTGTTGGGAGTTTTTTGTGTGGCATTCGTTCGTGCGTCCGTTATCTCGAGTTCGATGTTTGTTGCAATGGTCTTCATTTTGTTGCCACGTGTTCTCTCCTTTTTTTGTTGCATGGCCCATATCTCCTTGGGATGTACCTACTGGCATCTATTGGGGCATCTTTTTGTTGGTGCCGACTTGATAAAATCTTGATCGTTGATGGCTTCCCTGAAGCATCTTTCTTGTTAGGGTCTCCAGGCAGTGGGTTGGCTTTTTTAAGCAACCTTTTCTTCATTTTGTGGGTGGTTTTTAGATGGATGAAATTTTCTCAAGCACTGGGAATTAGCCTTTGTAGTGTTTGCTATTGAATTTGAACTCACGGACTGTGCCATTCTGTTTTCATGCATTTGATAAAACATTAAACTGCTTGTATTTTCTAAAGCATTTGAGCATCTGTTTTGAGCTTTTGTAATTTTTATGCAGCCTAGCGTAATACAGATCATGTTGCTACTCTTTTGTGTTAGCTTATGTTTTAAATGGTTTTATGTTTTTATGTTTGCAGTGTTGGGAATCATCTATTTGATATATGCTAGTTATTATTCAAGTCTTTATTTCAACATTGTGCTTACTTATTTCATTTCTGATCTGGTGCATCGCCTTAGCTTAGGTTTTCTTATTTTATGGTTATCTTCTCCCACTTTTCCTCCCCTCATTAAAGAAATGAAGATCCGGCTTCGATAAAACCCTAGAGGTCACTTAGCTACGTGCATAAGTCCCCCAATAGCTAAGTTTCCCATAAGGTTGCTGCTTGCAAACTTTTGCGTCAACAGTTCTTTTTCTATCACGCCCAGTGGAACACGAACTAACACGTTCGCAAATCAATAGGAGTGTATGATCCATAGGCCCATCACTAGGTCTCAAACTACAAGAATTACTGGCCTGCTTGTACCACTATTGGTTTCAATCAAAGCAAGAAGTCGGCAAGCTAATACTTCACCTCCTTCTCCTCTGTCCCTTGTGCCAATGGCTATAAATTTTGTACCTTGGGATGCTAGTAGTCCTTTGATAGCCCCTAGACCTCCTGCAGTGTGGGCTCCAATCCCAACTTCCTCTTTAAAGTTTGTCCCTAAGTTCTCCGAGGATGATTCAAAAACTCCAGCAGAGCACTTGCAAGATGTGGCTGATGTATGTTTGGTTCATGGAATTACTAATCAGAATGTGCTTTGCGGTTTCTCGCCGCCTCTTTCAGAGGGAAGGTGTTGGACTGGTATCGTACTCTTCTGGCTAACACAATTGGCACTTGGGATTAGCTCAGAGATCCTTTCTATGAGCGCTTCTCAAATAATGGCGACAGATCTTTGCTATATCACCAACTGGCTCATATAAAGTGGGCTCCCCATGAATCTTTGGCCAATTTCAATGCTCGGTTTCATTCGACTTGGCAAAGAGTTCCTATCGCTAGTCGACCACCTCCAGATCTGGCGTTCATGTTCTATCTAAATTCCATGAATTCTATCATTTCTATGATGCTACAAGCTCTCAGTGGGAATACCTTACCCGATGCATACAGCCTTGTCATCACTATGGAGAACAATCTTATTGCTACTATAAAATTGGAACCGTGACCTATCATGCCATTTTTCCTAGAATTGACCACATCAAAACCAGAGGTAGCTTCAGCCAACATTCCCGCACCTCCCTAGTCTCTTTATGTGTACCCTAGAATGACATCGAGCGTGGCTCTAGTGCCTAACCCCCTGGTGGCTGAAGTGAATGACATGAAGGAGTAGTTGTGAACCATGACAAATGAGTTAACCAGTATGAGGCAACAACAATATACCTACCAAAAGCCTTCTTACCAAAGCTACCAAGGAGGGAAGCCTCCTTTCCAACCAAACCAATGGCAAGATAGATCGCGTAGTAATACCCAAGCTCAATAGAACAATCAGGTCATTCCTATTGTAGTAAGGGAAAATCAGATATAAAACTAGAATAACAAGATATCAAAACCATAACTAGCACAATAGAGTACAAGCAAGCATGAAAATCAAAACAAGAAAGCAAAGCAAACCGATCTCCATGCTAGATTTGATTTATCTCCATTGCTCTTCTCCACTTGCATGAGAATGCAAGATTTTGAAGGTTTGATTGTTGATATGTTGATTGCTCATTTTCACAGCATAATGATAAGATGAATATGATAGAAGAAAAATAGATAGATAGATAGATAAGAAGAAATTTTGGCAGAGTAAGGATGTTGAAAGAGCATTCTCCAAATGGCATGTGAAAGACTTGATTTATAGGAGAAGGCTGATTTGATTCGATGGCCAAGATTAAAAGTCAAATTTGTGATATGTATGGCTAGGATCAAAAGTTTATTTTAGTGCCTATGACGCACATTAAGTGGGTTGTGGCATGAGACTAAAATTAAGATGTGAGGAAATAAGTGAGATTCTTTTATTTATTCTGGAAGAAAAGATGCTTATGACGCACAATGAATGGGGGTAAAAATAGGATGTGAGTGGGAATCTCATAATTTAAATAATAGAATTATTTAAATTATTTATGCATGTGAAGAGTTGTAGTCATGTGACACATGTTGCAATGTGACAATAAGTGAGGGATTAATTCAAATATTTAATTTGAATTAGTTTGAGACATGTGAAGGGGGGAATTAATTAAATAAATGTGATTTATTTAATTAATTGGGAAGGCACGATTAAGTGGAATAAATGGAATAAGTGGGATAATGTAATAACCTAGGGTAAAATATTACAAGATGTTTTACAAGGTCATGTATCGACTAGGTAACGTTATGACATGGACAATTTTGAGTGTCTACATTTTGCCCCTCTTTGAGATGATGTTTGAGATGGTGAAATTTATGTCGAGTAACATCATTTCAAAGAAGCTAAGGTATGGATAGATGAAAAAAAGATGATGCCCCAACCACTTGAAGAAGTGAGGAGTATGATGAATGAAGGAAAGGGATGATAGAAGAATATGATGATGCAAAAGATATGAAGAAATGGGATGATGATATAGGATATGATAATGATGATGATGCCCCCTTGAGAGGATAGGAGGGTTACATAAACACGGATATTCTCTCGAAATGAATGAAATGATAAATGAGGGATAAGATGAATGATACAAGATAAGTAGTAGATGAAAAAGAAAAATGACACGCTATGCTACAATAAAGTGAGCAATCATATGTTTGATATAGCACTAGACGTTATGCACCAAGGTATAAGGACCAAGGTAACAATGTGTCTCATGCCCCAACATAATACAACCTTGTCTAGATACAAGATATGAATATTAGCTGGGAGTGATTTGGATTTGATGCCAATGCAAGATAAAAATGATAACACACACAAGCAAGCAAGCATGCATGCACAAATGATAGAAAAACAAACAAGGTATTGCCCCTGTCAAGGTGTAAACCGATGATTAATTGATTGATTGATGATGATGATAGTGTTGTCATTGTGGGGAACGATATATCCCTAGATCAACACAAGGATGATTGATTGATGATGATAGTGTTTTCATTGCGAGGAATGATATATCCCTAGATCAACACAAGGATGATTGACTGATTGATTGGGTTTACAACAAGATTAGGATCAAAACCAAAGGATGTGATTGGATAATTTGGCAAGATTGATTAGCTTCATTGGTATGGATTAAGGATTGACTTGCATTTGGATTATTGCTTGGAAGGATTGAAGATGCTTGATTTGAAGATTTGGATGATGATTGTTGAATTAAATTGAGGAATAATTTACTTGGAATGATTTTGATTGATTGGATTGATGAAGAAATGATTTGATTTGATGATAATGATTAGATTGATTAGAAGAATGGGTTTGATTAGAAGAAGTGATGTGATTGATTAGAAGAATGAATTTGATTAGAAGAAGCGATGTGATTAGATAATTTGATGAAAAAATTGATTTGAAGAAGTTGACTTGATGCGTTGAAGTGATTTGGTTTGATTTTATTGCTTGGATTCTTGAAATGTTTTGATTTTTTGGATTTTTGAAAAGTTTTGATATTTTTTTTTAGATTTTTTCGAAATGTTTTGATTTTTTTGGATTTTTGGAATATTTGATTTTTTTTGGATTTTTGGCCTATGTGATTTTTTTGGATTTTTGAAATGTTTTGAGATGTCAATGGATGACAATTTTGGGTAGCCTTTGTGCTAGATACCAATGACAAGGGAAAACCAAGTCTAGGTGCAAGGATATAGATGTGATTGATGGATGAAAGGGTGGGTGATAGGATAAGGGACAAAAGGCTCATGATATATGGATGGATAAAAAATAGGTCATAGTGAATGAAATGGATGTATGCATCATAAGAGGGCAGGAATGTGATCTCCAAAGACTATGTCGCATAGGAATAACATGCCCCATTCTAGGTACAATACTTAGGATTCTTCATGACAAAGCTTATGACACTAGGATAATGATAGGCTTGTTTGGAAGGATGAGGTATATCAAAAGATATCCAAAGCATGTTTCAACATTTTGCCCCATATTTTTATCAAGATCAAAAAGAGGAAGAGAGGATGAATGGACTCAATATGATAAGTATATGGGTATGATAGATAAATATGGTAGGTAGGATGGACATGATATGATAAGAAATGACATGATAGGATAGATAGTGCAGATGAGACAAAGTGCCCCAAAGTGTAAGTGGCATAGAAGATCAACCTACACATGATGCCTGTTTTCCAAGTTTTCATCATGGTACTTATACAGGGCGCCTGTTTACCAGGTTTTCACCATTGGACGAAGGGGTTTCTCTTTTCATTTCTTTTTTTTGATTTTTTTTTTTTGATTTTTTGTTTTGGTTTTTTTTTACTTTTATGATTTTTGGATAAGAGAAGGGGAATATGGATAGGAGGGACTCAAGTTTCTAGTTCCATGAAAGATGATAGTCCCACTAGAGATGGATGTCATCGCATGGACCATGTCAAATGTCATTATGCTCATAGATGTTGGTAAGGGATGACATGAAAGGGAGATGGAGTAGGTAGATGATGGATTATGATGTGGATTATGTAGGGGAGATGAATGGGAGGCTTAGCCAAAAGCATGGACCATAGGAAGGTGATGAGGGAGGTATGTAGGATAATGAGTGAAGGGTGAGGAGATGGAGGTATGTGGAATCATTGTGAAATGGAAGGGAACCATGACCAATGGTTGCACACATTGTGATAAATATTGAAGCTTTTGATGTGGAGGGAGTGTAGGAAGCAATGGAGATGGTTGCTTAGGAGATGGGTGATGAAGTTCTTTAGGTACCCACATAGATTTAGCATTTTTATGACTTTTCTTTTTCTTGTGGGATGGAATATGAGATTCTTGAATAGAGTGGGAATGTGAGGTGGAAGTGGATGGTTGGAATTTTTGAGATGTAGATGCATCATTTGACTTGTTTTCCTTTTTCTTAGGTACCCAAACCATTTTTTTTTTTAGACTTTTCTTTTGAAAGTATGATCTTATATTGCTTTTTGGATGGATTTTTCTTTGGTTCTTTGCTTTTGTATTCTAGGGCATGGGGACCCTTCATATTTTTTGATTTATAGATAGAGGCATCAAAATGTTTGCTTTTGAATCCCATGGGTATGGTGGAATGAGTGAAAGCTTCATGTTTAGACAATGTGTGCATTGATTGGTCATGATTAAGATTTTTAGAGGATTTATGGATAGGTGGATAAGGGGATTGGATAATGGGGATATTAGGTGTTGGTAGTAGTGGAGGTAGATTACATGGATGGATATTAGGATTTGGAAGAAATGGTGGAAAAGTTGATGGTGGAAGGTGTATGGTCACATGCTTTTGACATTTGTAGGATGATGGATGAGGGATGACAACATATGCTTTTGGCATATGATAGGATTTATGGTGGAAAGAGAACTTATGATGGATGGAGGAAGTACCAAAATCTTTAGATTGGTGTCCTTGGGGTGTATATCCAAGGCCATAAGAGTGTGGAGGGACCTTGACATGGATTGGCTCCAAAATACCTTGTTCATGAAGGCCAAAACATTTACCTCGGTAGTTCATGTTTTGAAGCATACGATGGACAATGGGACTAGGTGTGTTTTGAACACTAGACTTGAGTTCATTATTAGATGAAGAAGGTGAAGTGGATAAAGGTTTTTGTTGTTCTAAGGAGGAAAATTCATGAATAAAGATGGATAGAACAATAGGACATGTTGGTGGATTTGAAATGGGGTTTATAGTGGATGTGGAAGGATCATTAGGATCTTGATTATGTTCATTTAGATCCACACTATTGGTTTGATCTTCTACATTTACTTGGGAGGCATGTGTCTCATCATGACAAGTGGATAATGCAAGATCATGGATAGGACTAGCTAGGGGGTCTATAGGAGAAATGGAGGTTTCTTGCTCATGGATAGGTGAAGTGATAGGCTCTTGACCATGGAATGCATAGAGTTGGCTAAGAGGGTCATCATGGCCTTCTTGATCATAGGTAGGATCTATATCATAGAGGGAAACTTCATCATGAATATGACCAAGTATGTTATGAGTGGGATCATTAGAAGGGCCTAGATCTTGATTAGAATGAGAGGTTAATGTTTCCTCATGCTTAGGATAATGCTCTTGACATAGCTCTTGGATTTGAGTGGAAATGGAAGTGGAAGGCTCTAGAAGAGGCTTGGTATGATTTTTATGATCAATAGGTTGTGGACCACATGATGGAGTTGGAAGAATAGGCATGACATTCAAAGGTTCATTGGTAAGCTCATTAATGGGTGCTTGACATGGGGATGGTATTTTTCATGCTAGTAGTCTTTGGAGAAAATCGTTAAAGGGTTCTTTGGTTGATGGATTAGAGCTTGAGAAGTTGGATGGTGGTGTTGGTGTAAGACTAGTGTGCTTTGAGATAGGCATTTTATTAGATGGGGATGGAGGACTAGTAGATGTAATGGTGTATGATTCCAAACTTATGGTGGTATTTCCCTTGTCAATAGCATCATTAGGGTGACCTAATATTTCAACAAAGTTTTCATCATCACTAGGATCTACAACGTCCTCATTATCACTAAGATCTACAAAGTTCTCATCATCACTAGGAGTAAAGTTTGACCCACCTTGGAGGATATATGGTTTTGGATTATCTTCATGATTAAGTGAAGGGGCTTCTCGAAGTATGACCTTGGGCTTGTGACTAAGATCATTAAGGATTAGGACCATTTTAGCAAGTGCTTGACTAGGATTAGGGTGATGATTGATTTGAATGTGATTATAAAAAGGATGATTAAGATGATTAGAATGATATGTTTATATGTTGGTGTTCATAGCTTGATATGGAAATTTGCAAACAAATGATTACACATGTACACACATGAATCACACACGCAAGACACATAAGCAAGTTTGAATTTGAAATTATGAATGTGATGATTAATCACACACTTGAAGAAGACACATCAACAAATCCTACAACTAGTCAAGTGGGTATGGCCAATTAGGTCTTAAGCTAGGATGCACAAGGTTGACTAGGGATAATTTGAAAGAAAAATCCTGCCACATAGTTGGGAGAAAGGGGTAACCCACCCTTCATCTTCACTTCCCAAAGGTATAAAGTTCTTTGGGGCTTAGCCAAGAGTGACAAGATTTTAACTCTCAAAGAAGCGTGTCTTTCGATTCACACCTTGATTGAGGTCATCCCTAGGGGTGATGAAATCCCCTAGCAGGCATCCTATGAAGGGTTTGACAAAAGCGAACCAAGTGAGGTGTTTTTGATCACACACACATTTGATTCACACTAGCAGTTGTTAATTTCCCTTTAAAAAATTGAAATATGTGTAAAACAGTTCAAACACTTATTCTTTTTAAACCCAAAGTAAAAATGTGTGATGGAAGACAATGGTTATTTTTAAGCCCAATTTTAAAGTGTGATTGCAAACAAGATGTTTTTTTTAAAGCCCCAAATTCAAGTGTTTTGCAAACAAAATTGATTGATTAAATGAGAGATAAAGATGATAGAATCAGTGCACCCAAAAATTTTCGCTTTCCAATTTGATGTGTATGATTGATATTGCTGCTACTAAAGCTCCTTATGATCACCTACAAAATAAAAAAGATGATATTATAATGCAGCCATAAAAAAAGCAAGCTCATCAGATAATTTCAATTTCAGATACATGTTTTTAACATAACCGAATTAGATTCAATTATTTGAAGATTTTATTGATCTGAAAATTAAAAACTCAAAGAAAAAACCCCTGCTAATATTCTGAGAGCTTTCTAGAAATGTAAAGAAGTTAGAAAAATTCTCTGTTTTGCACTCAAAAACGAGGATTTGTGAAAAACATACAAAAACTAAAGATCGGCTTATTTAGAAATTCATTTAACATCAAAATCAAATCTATAAAAACAAACCCCTCTTAAAATTGCAAGAGATTTCCATAAACGTAAACGTTTTTGAAAAATTCATTCATTTGCGTCCAAAAAGACTATTTTATGAAAAAATATAAAATCATGATAACTCCTGCAAAATTCATGATAAACCCTCATTTTTTTTACTGTAGCCTCTTGAGATGATTTAAAAGCTTCCGTAAAAATATTGTATAAAAATGTATAGCCGTTTGGAAGATATGAAGAAATTTGTAAAACTTGATGTTTTATCTAAAAACTGGCAGATCTGCAATATAAAGTTAATAAAACCTACAAAAAAGAAAGTTAGATCCAAGGATTCACGTTGGATTCACCATTTGTAGTTAGGGAAAATCAGATATAAAACTAGAATAACAAGATATCAAAACCCTAACTAGCACAATAGAGTACAAGCAAGCAGGAAAATCAAAACAAGAAAGCAAAGCAAACCGATCTCCACGCTAGATTTGATTTATCTCCATTGCTCTTCTCCACCTACATGAGAATGAAATATTTTGAAGGTTTGATTGTTGATATGTTGATTGCTCATTTTCACAGCATAATGATAAGATGAATATGATAGAAGAAAAATAGATAGATAGATAGATAAGAAGAAATTTTGGCAGAGTAAGGATGCTGAAAGAGCATTCTCCAAATGGCATGTGAAAGACTTGATTTATAGAAGAAGGCTGATTTGATTCGATGGCCAAGATTAAAAGTCAAATTTGTGATATGTATGGCTAGGATCAAAAGTTTATTTTAGTGCCTATGACGCACATTAAGTGGGTTGTGGCATGAGACTAAAATTAAGATGTGAGGAAATAAGTGAGATTCTTTTATTTATTCTGGAAGAAAAGATGCTTATGACGCACAATGAATGGGGGTAAAAATAGGATGTGAGTGGGAATCTCATAATTTAAATAATAGAATTATTTAAATTATTTATGCATGTGAAGAGTTGTAGTCATGTGACACATGTTGCAATGTGACAATAAGTGAGGGATTAATTCAAATATTTAATTTGAATTATTTTGAGACATGTGAAGGGGGGAATTAATTAAATAAATGTGATTTATTTAATTAATTGGGAAGGCACGATTAAGTGGAATAAATGGAATAAGTGGGATAATGTAATAACCTAGGGTAAAATATTACAAGATGTTTTACAAGGTCATGTATCGACTAGGTAACGTTATGACATGGACAATTTTGAGTGTCTACACCTGTGACTATGTCGATGTAGACCGTCTATCCTAAATCAAGTAAGGAGTTAGTAGCAGGACAAAATAATCTTTCTAAGGAGATTAATCCATGGTGCTTCCTTTGCAACGATGCACACATGCCCCAGAATTGTCCACGAGGGAATTTACAACAGAAGATAGTAGAGCAACGTAATCAAGGCATCATGCTTGATCTCAGAGGCCATACATATACTTCTCAAAAAATGGAGAATGCAGTTCTCACTACTCAAATGCAAGGAATGTCTATAGAGCAAGAGCTAGATATAGCTCTAGACCAAGCACTCTTTTCTTGGATGGAAGGAGAGGAGTCGAAAATCCTAAATGACATTCTGGTGACCCAAGTGCCACAAGTACAATTGGATTATAATACTTATTCCAAGCGAAGGCTCACTGGAGAATTCACGTCTTTGCAGACTAAAGGGTCATCAGTTCTACAAATTCAACACCCAGTCTATCGACAACCGTGTCATCAGTTCCACAACATCCTAAGGCAGTTGTTCCAAGTCCCAAGAATCCACCTCCTCTGAAATATAAAGCTCCCACGGCCGCCCTGATAGTTGCCAAACAGCCAGATGCACCAGTTGCAAGGTAGAAAGAGAAACTACCATAGCTCATTAGTCATGAACGCCATTCAACATGGTGGAATAGCTAAATAAATCCTCTACTAATTTTTCTTTGTGGGATATCTTAGCTATCCCGAAGAAAAACTTTCTATTACAAAGGGAATTATCGGGAGAAGAGGACATGAAGATCTTGAGCAGCTCTCAGAAGATAAGACAACCAAGCCGGACTTGGACAGAGTTCTAGAAAATCAACCAGAAGAAAAGAAAGTCGAAAAAGAGAGTAAGCCTAAACCCAAGCCTTTCTTTCTAACACTTATCATTGGTAACAAACTACTACATAATTGTATGATTGACTCTGGTGCTAGCACCACCGTCATTCCTAAGCAATTAGCTAAAGCTCTAGGACTCGATTACGAGCCTCTTAAGAAGGGAGTCATGCAACTCGATAGGAACAAGGTTGAAACTATCAGAGTAATCAAAGCATTTCCTATGACATTGTTTTCTTATCCCAACATTACTATGAATCAAGATACTATGCTCATTGACGTCCCTCCTATGTTTGGGATATGTATGTCCCGAGAATTCACTTCAAATGTTGGAGGTTACCTAGCATTGGACTGGTCGCACCTGAGCCTAAGAACCAAACATGGAGCTAAGATGAAGTTACTATCAGAATCTTTACATTCCAAGCATGTGGCTGATGAAGCCATGATAAATTTTGAGGCAACACATACCTCAATCACCTCGGAAGAGATGCTCAATGTCGAACTTCTTGAGGATGAAGAAGCAAGCATCTCTTAGATGGAGAAAGAAGAAGCTCTCTTGAATGAATTTATAAACATAGACCCTTTTGGCAACTATCATGCAACTAGGCTAGGGACATACGTCATACATGAAGAGGATCAGATTATGCCCAAAGTGACTAAAGAGTCCGGAGGTGAAGGGTCCTCAAAGTTATGGACCTTGCACTTTGATAGAGCAAGATGCAAAGTAGGAGTCGACGTGGGAATATGTTTGATATCTCCATCCAAAGATAAGACCTTAAGGTCATACCACTTCTAGTTCGCATTCTCGAATAATGAAGCAAAGTATGAAGGCCTTGTCCACAACTTGAGTTTAGCGGAACGAATGGGTACAAAGAAAATATGGGTGTTTAGAGATTCATAATTGGTGGTTAACCAAATCCGAGGGCTATCTGCTGCCAAGAATGTTTGTATGCGATCATATCGACATAGGGTCTGGGATCTGATTGAAGGCTTTGATCATTCAACATCCAAGACATACCTAGAGAGTAGAACTCGGAAGTAGACTGAATGGCAACTGTCGAATCTCAGTTTGAGCCAGCTTCTGAGTTAGTTAACAACAAACATTTAGTGCGAGTGATCATGCGATCTGTAGTCCCAAATAATGATCAAAATTGGCAAGTTTTTTATAGTGATGCTCATATCATGTCATTTCTCTAGTTGTCTGGTGAATTTTCTGACCAATTACAACCAAAAATCATTGAGGCCTATGAGGATCAAGTAGTCCAGCTTAAATCAAACAAGCTCCCTAGGAGTTTGGCTACTCTCGAGAGTCTTTTTTATTCTGATGATGCAAGGAAGGAGAAGAGAAAGCTTGTAGTCGATAAAGGCGATTATGCCGATTTGCACATCAGAGAAGATAAAAAGCTTAAGGTCGGAAAAGGAGTCTCGTAGAAGAATAAAGAAAGGTTGAAACATTTTTGTGAGAAGTATCTGAGTGTGGTAGCATGGTCATATGATGATCTTAAGGGATATGATCCTGGGATCACGCAACACACCATTGAGGTACTAGAAGGAGAAAAACCTGTGCATCAAAAGTAGAGGCCAGTAAATCCAAAGATCGAGTCGCTAATGTCACAAGAATTAAAGAAGTTGATTGAATCCCAGATAGTGTTCCTGATCAAACACAGTACTTGGGTGTCTAACCTGGTGCCGGTCTAGAAGAAGAATGGTGATATAGGATTGTGCATTGACTTTTGAGACCTGAATAGAGCATCCCTAAAAGACCACTACCCTCTGCCTTCCATGGAGTTAATTATGCAAACACTTTTTGGTTTCGAGATGCTTTCAATGCTAGATGGTTTCTTCGGCTATAATCAGATTTGGGTGAAAGAGGAGGACCAACACAAAATGATGTTTACTACCAAGTGGGGAACATACGCTTATGCTAAAATGCCCTTCGGACTTTCAAATGCCGGAGCCACTTTCCAATGAGCTATGGCTATTGCTTTCATGGATTTGATACATAATATCATTCTTATTTATCTAGATAACCTGACGGTGTTCTTAAAATCTGTTGAAGATCATTTTGATCATATCGAGCTTGTCTTCCAGAAGTTCCAAGAGTTTGGGATTTCTTTGAACCCAAAGAAATGTGTGTTTGGGATCCCACAAGAAAATTTGTTGGGTTATGTTGTCTTGAGGGAAGGTATTGCCATCAATCCAGAAAGGGTTAAAGTGATCAAGGAACTCCCTCTACCCGTCAACAAAAAAGGAGTTGAATATTTTTTGGGCAAGGTTAACTTCATCAGCCAATTCATAGTAGACTTTGCAAGCATTGTTCGGCCCATCACCTTGATGTTGAAAAAAGACCAAGTTTTCAAATGGACAGCGGAAGCCAGAAAAGCTTTTGAACAGATTAAAGAGGTCATCTCTTCTTCTCCTGTGTTAGTTAATCCAGATTTGTTAAAATAATTCCTCATGTACGTCTTTGGTGGTAGCATGAGATCGCTACTATCCTGATGCAGAAAGAAAATGAAGATAAAAGAGAATTACCTATTGCCTTCTATTTGTGCACTCTGAAAGATTATGAGGTGAAGTACAACTTTGTGGAGAAGCAAGCTTTTGCCATTGTAAAGGGGCTGAAGAAGTTTTGTCACCTCATATCATGCAACAAGGTGATTGTTTGTGTGCCACACCCTAGTGTGCGAGAATATATTATGGAAGGTGAAATCACTAAGAATCAGGCTAACTAGATAACTTAGATTCTTGAGTATGACATCGAGATCAGGCCAGTCAAGAATGTGAAAGGGAAGGGACTATGGGAATATTTGGCTGAAAACAATGAAGCAATTACTGAGTCTGAAGTCCCGGAACCCGTGTTGCTGAATGAAGAGAGTTCCTGAGATGATTGGCTGGATGCTAGGATTAATTTCATGCAAACAAGTAGGTACCTGCCCGACCTCCCCTCATTTAAAAGGCATTTTTATCGACTGCAGAATAATGGTTATGTACTCTTGGAGGGAGTTCTTTTCAAGAGAAACTTCAATAGAATCTTGTTAAGATGTGTAACACAAGAACAATCAAAAAGGAAATTGGAATAGTACCATAGTGGCCCAGCCGGAGGACATTTTTTAGCAAAAACCACTGCAATCAAGATTATATGTGTTGGGTATTTTTGGCCAACATTATTTAAGGACTCGTAGTCATTGGTGAATTCTTGCAACGAGTGTCAATTTTTTGTTGGGAAAAGGAAAAATGGTACCATGCCACTGAAACCAATTGTAGTGGAAGAGCCATTTTCTCAATGTGGTCTCGACTTCATTGGCATGATCAATCCGTTTTCATCAGGTGGACACAGGTGGATCCTAACGATAATTGACTATTTCACCAGATGGACTGAGGTTGTACCTTTGAAGAATGCAATCGAGGCAAAAATCATGAAATTCCTGGAGGAACTAGTAGCCAGGTTTGGCCCACCAAAAACAATTATCTTAGATAATGCCAAAGCTTTTCTCAACTCCAAATCAGCCAATTTGCACTAAAATATCGAGTCTTCCTAAAGACATCCTCCAACTACTACCCACAAGGAAATGGCCTTGTTGAATCTATAAACAAGAATCTTCTCTAGCTGATCAAGAGAATAGGTTTAGAACATCAAAGGGAGTGGCATAAACACCTCCAGACAACACTATGGAAAAACTGTATCACGCCCATGCAAATATTGAAAACATCTCCTTACAAGATAGTATATGGGAAGGAGGTGCTATTGCCAATCTCTATGGAAATCCCTGCAATCCAACTACTCAAGTCTCTTGAGATTGAGAAAAATGGAGCGATGGAGGTGTGGTTTTCAGAATTACTTGAAGTTCAAGAGAAACGAGAGCATGCTCTCGAGGCAATGACCAATCGCTAGCAGGTGGTAAAAAAAATGTTTGACAAGAAAAGATCTGACCAGGGTCTGCAATGTGGATACTTGGTGCTCAAGTTTAACGAGTATGGAGCAAAGCCCGGTCAACATGGCAAGTTTGATAGTCTTTGGGAAGGACCATTCAAAATCACACAAATCAAGCAACACAACTTGTTTGAGTTAGAAACAATGGAGGGTGAGGCCTTGGGTATTCCAGTTAATGGAATACACCTCAAAAAAATCAATTAGTTCGGCTTTTGTAGGAAGTGCGTAAATATGTGTATATTTTCCCTGCTTTGTTAGTTTTGGGTCATTCACAGTGCTTTCTTAGATCAACAACCACATTGATGCAAGGAATTGAAATAAAATGAATAAATGAGCTAGAATATAGGAAGATACATATATTGCATTAATTATGGAGACATTTACATCTGTATACATGCTGATTAAACGGGGCCCTTAGCCATGTTCCAAAATACATATATATATATATATATATATATATATATATATATATATATATATATATATATATATATATATATATTGTCGCTGACAAGTGTTGCAGAGAATATTTCTAATACAAAAGCAAAAGGAGGAAGGATCTTCTTGGCGTCTCTTTAGGCACTTGAGGGTCCAACAATGGCAATAGGTGGCACACGATGAGGACACACCATCCTCTCAAAATTCTCATACCATTACACCTCGCGAAAGGGTTTGATGTTGTACATTCTCATCAGAAATGGCAGATGACACGGACTTTGTGGTGATGTTCCTCATGAGTTTCAAGCTCAAAGCCACACAGAAAGGGCCTAGTCGGCATAGGTCCTCCTTCCTCGATAAGTTGACGTAAGTTGCGAACAGATGGAATTCCATGGTCAATCTCGGCAGCTCTCACAATGTTCTCCAACCCCTCCAAGTAGCATTTTAGAAATACCTGCTTTGTCAGCTTCAGAATCTTCCTCTTAGAAACACCAATATCTAACAGAGAAGCTACAAAGTAGGAATTGATACTGGTGTTCACTCTATACTGGTCCTCATATTCTACACGACCTTTGCCTAGCACCCACTTCATGGCTTTCACACGTAGAAAGTTCTTCACGCCAGTCATGTGTTTTAGACGCTTACACCTAATTTTTCCTATGAAGGTGGCTTGGGTCTTCTTGCATGTAAGCTTAATTGGTGTTTCCATGACTACTGCTACTCTCGCTAAATAATGAAATTACCAACGATGACCTAGGGCCAATTGCTAAGAAATGCTAACTGCAAATATGGATTGCTAAAGTGCCGAGGGTCCTTTTTATATATGGGAAGAGGCCTCCCTAATTGAGCAAGGTATGTTTACGTCAGAGACAAATGGTATGAAGATCCCTAACAAGCTTTGCAGCATGCAAAATAATGAAGATAATCAAATGCAGTTTTAACTTGTTCAAATTGAGCCTTTTTTTTTAAAAAGGACGAGAGGGAGCTAGTTGTCGCCATATAGAATGTTTCCATCCCGGTTAAATCAAACCAAATATTTTATGATGAAGTTGTCGGTTGATGTGCCCAATTACAATCAAGTAATCATTAAATGCAAAAGCTCACGAAAAGATATGGCGATGCTAATTTAGTACTTTTTTCCAAGAAAAATTAAGAGGCGTCGTATGTGAGGTCATATCTCTTAATGTGTGGAATCTTTTGGCAAGTTAGTTGTCTCTTCGTATGCACAAAAGGGTTAGTGGTGCATGGCATAACTAATTTGAAAAGATAACATGTACCCTTGCTAATCCGATATTCTCAAAAATCAAAAAGATAGATAGGAGCATCGTGCAGAGGGCATTAATTGTGCAAGGTTGGCAAAGCGTGTAACCGCCTGAGTCATTTGCAAAGATAAAGAAAGGTTTTCAAAAAATAAGTTGTAGAGTTCTTTGAAGACACAAGTAAAATGGCTAAAATTATAGAGAGTTCAACTCAGGCCATCGCCACTGAAAGCATTGAGGAAGGAAGGATGCAGGCTCCTTGTGTGAATATCTACGCCCAAGATTCTTATGCAACCCTGGGCATTCCAGCTAAACCTTCATGGCCCTACACTAAGCTGGAAAACCTAAAAGTGTTAAATGTGGTTTCTCCTAGAAACCAGGCTTTGGTATCAAAGGATTGGGATAACGTTCGAGATCTAGAGTTATCTCAGAATCCCAAAATTTTAAGAGAGGTTGCATGCGAAAAGATGAAAAAGATCAATGATCCTTTTCATATCTGATTGTGGAATTGTGGTCTTCCTCAGTATATGGTTCCTTTGGTACACCATTATCCAGAGATTGTGGCTATGTGTGCTAAAATTTTTGATGCCCGGACATGAATTATAAGCGACCATAATTTCAGGGTGGTAATCTATCACCAGGCTCTCCAGGATATGTTGTGCATTCCTCTTAATTCTCTTGAGGGTGTTGAGGATTTTGATATTTCCAGACTACAAAATTATTGGAGAATGCTCAGGTTAGTGCAAAAATTTTTTAATATCAAAATGGGAAAATCATCGGATAACTCCGTCCCTCCTAGCTTCCCTCTTAGTCTGGTTGCTTTTAAAGTAGGTTTGGCTTCTATCTTCTCTATGTTGGTGTTGGTGTGTGGATTGGATACAAATAAAGAAGTCTCAAACTTCCAAATGAGTCTAAGCTTTATGCTGAAAAAGAATAGCAAGGCTCCACTGATGGACTTTGCGAAGGTCATTGTGGAAGAGATGTGCCAACAACTAAAGGAGTTTGATCCTGGTTCGAGGTTTAGGTATTCTTCTTTCTTGACCTACATGATTTTACATCAGAACCTAGATTATTTCTTGCAATCTCTACCCCTGGTAGTATTTGATGAAAATGGTGCTAGAAAGCCAATTTCAACCTGGACTCCTATCCTCTCAAAGAATTTTTATTATTACACATTTTTAGATGCATTCCTAGCGCTGACTTTAAGAGCTTTGGATCATAATGGAGGTAGGATGTTTGGTCCCTTGATGCAAAGTTATATATCATGGATGAGAGGCCTTGTACCGCCTTGCGATTGGTTCTTCGGTTCAGATTTTACAATGCTCTGGATGCAAGGTTTTGTCTAAGACCCTTTCTGGATCTTTTGTTTTGTTTCAGATAGGGTACTGGCCTTGGAGATTTTTTGGGAGTTGTGTAATATTGAGAATGATTACTGGGGAGGAAAGCATCTGACTTCCTATTTGATGCTACCAATCATGTTTGGCTCTGTATCATTGGTCAAGAAGAAGAATCTGAAGGTGAATAGTTATGAAGTATTGTACTCTAAGTTGGGTCACCTTGGATTAATGGTTATCTGTGACACATGGCGCTATAATCCAGAAGGTAATTTGGCAGAGATAGGCATTAAGATCTCTCATGAGTCTCGATCATTTTGGGACCCTCAGAGAAATGCAGATGAGGGAAATGAGAGATTATATGTTGTCCTTGAGTACATCCCTTCTAGCTCAGGTCGACCACCTTGGATGAATTTTTATCATATAATGGCGAAGCCTAACCCTAACCACAAAATAAATATAGCGAAGATTTGTCGCCATTATTTGAGAAGTGCTCATAGAAAGGATCTTTGAGTTGATCCCAAGTGCCAATTGTATTAGCCAGAAGACTACGATAATAGTCCAACGCCTTCCCTCTAAAAGAGGCGACAAGCAACCAGAAAGCCACATTCTGACTAGTAATGCCATGAACCAGACATACATCAACCACATCTTGCAAGTGCTTCGCTGGAGTTTTGAATCATCCTCGGAGAAATTAGGAACAACCTTTAAAGTGGAAGTTGGGATTGGAGCCCACACTATAGGAGGTATAGGGGCTCTCAAAGGACTACCAACATCCCAGGCTACAAAATTTCTAGCCATTGGTGCAAGGGATGAAGGGGAAGAAGGAGGTGAAATATTAGCCTTCCGACTTCTCGCCTTGATTGAAACCAATGGTGGTACAAGCAAGCCAGGAATTCTTGCAGTTTGAGACCTAGTGATAGGCCTATGGCTCATACACTCCTATTGATTTGTGAATGTGTTAGTTTGTGTCCCACTAGGCATGCCAGAAAAAGAACTGTTAATGCAAAAGTTTGCAGGCAACAAACTTATGGGAAACTTAGCTATTGGGGGACTTATGCGCATAGCTAAGTGACCTCTAGGGTTTTATCGAAGCCAGCTCTTCATTTTTTTAATGGGGGGAAGAAAAGGGGGAGAAGATAAACATAAAATAAGAAAACCTAAGCTAAGGTGATGCGCCAGATCAAAAATGAAATAAGTCAACACAATTCTAAAACAAAGGCTCGAGTAATAACTATCATATATCAAATAGATGATTCCCAACACTGCAAACATAAGAACATCAAACCATTTGCATAATATAACTCATACAGCATAAGCTAACAAAAAAGAGTAGCAACATGATCTGTATTATGCTAGGCTGCATAAAAATTACAAAAGCTTAGAATAGATGCTCAAATGCTTTAGAAAATATAAGCAAAGTTTAATGTTTTATCAAATTCATGAAAATAGAAAGACCGAACAAAATGGCACAGCTTACGAGTTCAAATTCCATAGAAAACACTACAGAGGCTAATTCCCAGTGCTCAAGAAAATTTCATCCATCTAACAACCACCCACAAAATGAAGGAAAGGCTACTTAAAAAAGCCAGCCCACCGCTTGGAGACCCTAACAAGAAAGATGCTTCAGCGAAGCCATCAATGATCAAGATTTTCTCAAGCCGGCACCAACA
Source organism: Sequoiadendron giganteum (assembly GCA_007115665.2). Lineage (NCBI taxonomy): Eukaryota > Viridiplantae > Streptophyta > Pinopsida > Cupressales > Cupressaceae > Sequoiadendron > Sequoiadendron giganteum. The sequence goes on along the minus strand of CM021104.1, from coordinate 537,646,008 downwards.
GAAAGATGCCCCAATAGCATGCTAGCAAGTACATTTTGAGGAGATATAGGAAACACAACAATAGAAGGAGAGAACATGTGGCAACAAAATAGAGACTGTTGCAACAAGCAGAAAACCTGAGATAACGAACGCACGAACAAATGCCACACAAAAAACTAACAACAAAGGAAACTATAGTGTGGGACCAACCCGAAAATTAAAAAAGCATAGGTGATGTGTCAAACAAATAGAGCTCGGAAAAAAGAAGAAGAGACGTCCCAAAAGAAAGCTCTGATAGGGTGCCACATGGCAGTGGCCGAAAAGCTATGACCGATACCAAAATAAAAAGGCGAAGCTACAAAAGAAAGAGAAACCGCGAAGAAAAAGAGCGGTGTGTGAATAAATATTCATAGCTTGGAGAAAAAAAACTGTTGATGCAAAAGTTTGCAAGCAACAACCTTATGGGAAACTTAGCTATTGGGGGACTTATGAGTGTAGCTAAGTGACCTCTGGGGTTTTATCGAAGCTGGCTCTTCATGTTTTTTTAATGGGGGGAGGAAAAGGGGGAGAAAATAAACATTAAAAAAAAACCAAAGCTAAGGTGATGCGCTAGATCAGAAATGAAATAAGTAAGAATAATGTTGAAATAAAGGCTTGAGTAATAACTATCATATAACAAATAGATTATTTACAACACTACAAACATAAGAACATTAAACCATTTCCATAATATAACTCATAAAACATAAGCTAACCCAAAAGAGTAGCAACATGATCTATATTACACTAGGCTGTCTAAAAATTACAAAGCTCAGAACAAACGCTCAAATGCATCAGAAAATACAAGCACAATTTAATGTTTTATCAAATGCATAAAAATAGAAAAGCTGAACAAAATGGCATAGTCTGTGAGTTCAAATTCAATAGCAAACACTAAAAAGGCTAATTCCCAGTGCTGGGGAAAAATTTCATCCATCTAACCACCACCCACAAAATGAAGTAAAGGCTGCTTAATGATTAGTTTTGCATCTATCAACTTTGTATTGTCTTTATACTTTAACTCTTCTCATGCTAATGCTATTTTGATACATGCTCTTATACCATCATGCTCCCCCTTTCCATACTTGGCCTCGCAAAACTTCCACATATGGTAAAAACCTGTAGTAACATGCATCATGTTCAACCAATTGAACATCCAAAAGTTCTTGAATTGTGATGCATAGTTATCTGACCATATTATATGTTCATTGTATGATATTCCTCTCCTAGCCATTTCTAATGTATGACCTACCAATATAATGTCCACAAATAGACATGTATGCAAAATATGGTAGCATAGACAAAGCTCACATGAAATTTTTTATGGAATGCCTCAAAGAAATGTGGTCTCATGGAATTTCAGAGAAAAAATGTGGTCTGATGGAATGCCTTATAGAAATGTGTTCTCATGGATGCCTAGAAAAAATATATCAAACAAAGGACTACCTTGTCTATGCTTTTTCTTACTATTATGCTTTGATATATTTTTTCTCTACATCCATAGTTTGGTCGAAAGAACATGTTTTAGGCTTTTTTCCTTAGCAACAAGGGGACCTTGGAATGGAGTATGACATCTATCAAAAAATAAAAGGGGGGATTTTTATGAGTGTTATGGTTGCAATTTCCTTAGTAGACACATGTGAAATGTGGATGCATAGACAAGGCACATGAACTATTTTGACAAAATTCCTCAATGAGATATGTCCTTGTGGACTACAATGATTGCAGGATATGAAAATTGGAAATCGTATGGAAATTTTGGTAGAATAAACAAGGAAATGATCTATTTGAAAAAATTCCTCAAAGAATTGTGGTCTCATGGTTATGGATATCACCATGAGACCACATTTCTTTAAGGATTTTTTTCAAACAACTCATTGCCTTGTCTATTTTGTTTGATAAAATTCTTTGGTAGACATGTATGGAAAATGTGGTAGCACATAAAAAGTAGTGAGATATTTGAAAAAAATGCCTCAAAGAAATGTGGTCTCATGGTGATGAATATCACCATTAGACCTTTTTTTTTTAGGCATTTTTCAAACAGCTCATTGTCTTGTCTATAATGTTTGATAAAATACTTTGGTACAAATGTATAGACAAGGCACATGAAGTGTTTGACAAAATGCCTCAATGAGATATGTCCTCATTGAATACAATGATTATAAGATATACACAAAATGGATTTTTTGGAAAGGCTTTAGAAAATTTCAAGAAAATGCAATTTCTAGGTGTAAAACAAAATTCCAAAGCATTTTCCAAACATCCCCCATGCCTATACCAAAATGGAAGCTTTGGAAAGGGGTATGCACATCCATAAAAAAGGATTGAGAAATCATGTATTACATTACATAGATATAACTACTCTCGTAAATGTGTATAAAAAATATGGAAGAATACACAAGGTAGGTCAATTATTTAACAAAATGCCTCAAAGAGATGTGGTCTCATGGACCACAATGATTACAACATTTGCACAAAGTGGATTTGTTTAAAAATATTTTGAAACTTCCAAGAAAATCTAATTGGCAAGTGTAAAGAATTTTGTAGTTTAAAATTTTCCAAGAGGGGCGAAGGTTATAATGAGAATCAAAAAATGATGAGCATGGAATATGCATAATAACAAAATAAAAGCATTGTATTAAGCATGTATGATAAGAATGATAAAGAAACATAATAGAATTAGGGAAAATGTAAATAAAATGTGTAAAGACTTGACATACCTAAAAAATGGAGATTCGAATGGAGGAACTACCCACTTATGTAGTCTTTTTTTTCTTCTTACATCAAACTCCTCAAATATTTGAGTTTTTCACAAGCTTGCTTCCTTTTCAACATTCAATTGTATATCAATCAAATAGAATTACTAACAACAATAAAAATAACCAATTTCTAATGTTAAATTACTACAATTCAATCACAATTAACATTGCAACACTATAAAAATTGAGATTTGAATTGATATATATCAAATTCGATTTAAAAACTCTATTATTTCCTCTTTCCTAAGTTGGAAAACCATAAAAAGGTGGTGGAAAGTTGATGCAAAGGTGGTAGAATGTGAAAAATTTGCATGTGCACTTCCCAACAACATCAAAAATATTTATTTTTTCGGAACATGTGCATAGCCAGGAGAATAATAGAGCATGTGGGCCTGGCTCACGGGTGTGCTGAATTTTTTATAATTTTTAGAGTAAGCTAAAATGCACTCACATTATAACCTACTCGCGTTATAACACAAGTTCATTTTATCTTTCTATACTAAGTGGCCATATTTCAACTTCTTCAAAATATGCTTGTGTTATGAAAAAAACATTTTTCTAAAGGTTTCCTAACTCATTGTCTCATCACCCACTCCTCTCCCCCCTCTATCTCTCTCACACCTATATTTCCCCCTATGTATCTCACCCCTCATTCACTAGGCTATAGGTTTCTCACCTATATATCTCTCAAATGGATCTCTAGTTATTTCCCTTCATCTACACCTCTCTCCCTCCTCCTTACCCATCTTTCCCTCAAATTGTCAACTTCACTCTCTCATTTTCTTCTATCTCTCCCCTCACCTCTCTATCTCTCACCTATGTCTGCCCTCACCTCTCTACCTCTCCCCTCTCTATATCTCTCAATTACTCATTTTCTACCTCTCTATTCCTCCATATCCATCTAGGTCTCTCACTTAACCCTAAACCCTATCCCTAAAGCATCAACCCCCAACCCTTAAACTTTAAATCCTAAACCCTATCCCTAAAACCTTAATCCCTTAACCCTTAACCCTAAACCCTATCCCTAAAGCCTCAAACCTCAAACCTCAACCCTTAACCCTTAAATCCTAAATCTTATCCCTAAAACCTCTACTCTTGACACTATACCTTAAACCCTAATCCCTCAACCCATAACCCTAATCCCTCAACCCTTAAACCATAATCCCTTAACTCTAAACCCTAAACCATATCCCTAAAGCCTCAACCCTCAACCCTTGACCCTTAAATACTAAACCCTATCCCTCAACCCTCAACCTTTGACACTATACCTTAAACCCTAATCTCTCAACCCTCAACCCTCAACCCTCAACTCTCATCCCTCAACCCTATACCCTGAAAATCTCAATACCTAAACCCTTAAACCCTCAATTATTAAACCCTAAACCCTTGACCCTTAAACCCTAAAGCCTTAAAAACTCAACCCCTATCCACCACTCTCATCCCCTATCTCCCTCGCCCCCATCTATCCCCTATCTCTCTCACCCCTCTCTCCATAGGTTGTAGGCCTCTCACCTCTATATCCTTCAAAGCTCTCTAGTTATTTCCCTCAACCATCTAGGTCTTTCAGTTAACCCTAAACCCTATCCCTAAAGCTTCAACCCTTAACCCTTAAACCTTAAACATTAAATCCTAAACCGTCAACCCTAGACACTATGTCGTAAACCCTAATCCCTTAACCCCAAACCCTAAACCCTATCCCTAAATCCTGATGCCTCAACCCTTAACCCTTATATCTTAAACCCTATCCCTAAACCCTCTACCCTCAACACTATACCTTAATCCCTAATCTCTCAACAATCAACCCTTAAACCCTAATCCCTTAACCCTCAACCCTCAACCCTCAACCCTCAACCCTCAACCCTCAACCCTCAACCCTTAAATCCGAAATGCTATCCCCAAACCCTCAACTCTCGACACTATACCTTAAACCCTAATCCCTCAACCCTTAACCCTCAACCCTATTCCCTTAAACCATTAATAGCTCAACCCTTAAACCCTCAACCCTTAAACCCTAAACTCTTGACCCTTAAACCCTAATGCCTTAAACCCTCAAACCTTATCCACCCCTCTCCTCCCTTATCTCCCTCACCCCCATCTCTCCCCTATGTCTATCACCCCTCTCTCCCTAGGTTATAGTTCTCTCACCTCTATATCCCTCAGGGCTCTCTAGGTATTTCCCTCCCTCTCCACATCTCTACATCCTCCTTACCCATCTTTCCCTCAAGTTGTGAACTTCTCTCTCTCATTTTATTCTATCTCTTCCTCCAGCTCTCTATCTCTCACCTCTTTACCTCTCCATCCCTTCTTAGCCATCTAGGACTCTCACTCATTGTCTCATTACCCAAGAGGCTCTCCCCTCTCTATCTCTCTCACACTTATCTTTCCCCTATGTGTCTCAACCCTATCTCCCTAGGCTATAGGTATCTCACCTATATATCTCTCAAATGGATCTCTAGTTATTTCCCTTCCTCTCCACCTCTCTCCCTCCTCCTTACCCATCTTTCCTTCAAGTTGTCATCTTCTCTCTCTCATTTTCTTCTATCTCTCGCCTCACCTCTCTATATCTCACCTCTATCTCCCCCTAAACTCTCTACCTCTCCCCCTCTATCTCTCTCATCCCTATCTCCCCCCTCTACCTCTCACCCCTATCTTCCTAGGTTGTAGGTCTCTCACTTCTATATCTCTCAGGGATCTCCTGTTATTTCCCTCTCTCTTCACCTCTCTCCCTCCTCCTTACCCATCTTTCCCTAACCCTATACCCTCAACCCTCAACCCTTAAACCCTTAATACCTATAGTGTAGAAAATAGTACCCCATTCTAGGAGAATGTACAATTTGACACTTATTTGGACCTATTTTCATGACCTATTCATTTATGCATTTTAAAATTACATTAATAGACCCCTAATACCCTTTATTATGCATCCCAAGGCCTATTTTAATTAAATTGAATTAATTCTTGACACCACAACCCACATTGAACAAATGTTAGGGATTAGATTAATCGAAATTCCAGGAGACATGATGATTTAGTTCAAGACCCATTTTCCATAGGGAAAATGGGTCCTTATTAAGTTCCCTAAACTAAAATTTTGATATGTTTTGGGTGGCATTTTAAGGTTTCAAAGTAAAATTTCACATGTCAACTTTTGCGATCTAATAATTGGAAAATTAGGAAGGAAGCCTATAAATCTAAGTTTTACATTCATTTTATACTAGAGAATTAAGCAAGGAAAGAGCAAAAAAAGAGTTTCACATGAGATCAAGAATTCAAGAGAAAGGAGAAAGAAAAAGTGAAGTCCTGGAGTAGCATCTCATTATTTTTTGCAAGTCTTCAAGCTTGTTTTGTCATCAAGGATCAAGCATTATCGAAGAATTGATGATAGATGCCTATGGAGAATCATGATTGATTCTAGGTTTTGGGAGAAGCACTATGAGATTCAATCCAACCTAATGAGTTGTTTCCTAAGTGATTCCATCTTCTATGATCATTCTATTTTCAGCCTAAAGAGAGTTATAATCAGTTTCATGACTTATTAAGGGGATTTGAGGTCTCCTAAAGTAGGCCTTCATCATTGTTCATGTTCATTTAGGATCCTATTCTAACACACTTGAGTAGGGTTTCTTGGCATTATATAAAATCTTAATCTTAGAAACACTTAAGGTTAGGATTGCACACACATTTCATGTTTCAGATTTCTATTTTTCAGCAAGGTTTAATTACCAAACCTTGTGTTTGACAGAGGAAAACCCCTATCCACAAATAAACAAACAATTTTGTTTTGCAGAATTTTGATACATTCGGATTCTGGGGTGAAATTCTAAAGTTATAGGGAAGGATTGCACCATTACCTAGACATATGGAAGCATTACACCACTCAATGATTGGTTTTGCATTTGTCAACTTTGAATTGTCTTTATACTTTAACTCTTCTCATGCTAATGCTCTTTTGATACATGCTCTTGTACCATCATGCTCCCCCTTTCCATGGTTGGCCTGACAAAAGTTCCACATATGGTAAACACTTGTAGTAACATGCATCCTGCTCAACCAATAGAACATCCACAAGTTCTTCAATTGTGATGCATAGTTATTTGACATTATTATATGTGTTGGGAAATCTACCTCAACTTTCTAGCTTGAAATCTCTTGAAGACTTAGAATTTTCTCTTCAGTCCTGGCCTTTACCACTTTACTGCTAGGAATAGTTAATAGAGGCATGGTTGTGTGGTTTACCGCTTTACTGCGAGCCTCTTTTGTTCGGTCCATGGTTGGGTGGTTTTATTGCCTTACCATGGTGGTCTCCTTACTATTCGGCAATTGCGTGGTGAAGGCTCGACGGTCTAGCGGAGCGGTTACCTCCTTATCGTGGGGGTTGCTCGGAGAAGGCATGGTGGCACAGAGAAACCATGGCGGTTGATGCAATCGATTACCTCCCTACCGCAAGAGTCCTTCGGTCTTGGAGCGGTGTCGTAGTGTTACCTCCTTACCATGGCGAGCTTCACATTGATTAGCGATTACACAGTGGCTTACTGCTACATCGCAAAGGTCTTGCAGCTTGAGCATGATAGCACGGTGGAAATGGCGGGCAATGATAGAGGCTTGTTCTTTAAATCGTGGTGGCACGGTTGACGGTAAGAGTTTGGCAAGTGGGTTTTCACCATTGTATCGCGAGTGTCTTCCTACTAGGGCGTGGTAGTGTGGTGTATATCGCTTCACTATGAGCATAAGATGGATGGTTAGCAGTAGCGCAGTAGAAGGAGCTTGGGTTCTGTTGAATTTTTTGGTGATAGTCAAAGTGGTTGATGAATAATGTGACGACACATGGCATGATGATATTCATTGATTTTACATCGCTGTTGTAAATCAACGTTGATTGGCTGAAAGTCTTATTTTTGATTTATGATATATTTGCATTAAATGAATGATCTGATTCAAGAGGTTGATAGAGATATTTTTCTATATCCCAATTTAATGTTGGGTGGCTCGATGTGTGCTACATAGTGGTGCATGTTATCAAAGAATGATGGAAGGCTTGTTGGTAGGGTAATTAAATACGTCATGGTGGTTGTTTGTTGAATAGAAGAGACTAAGAGGTCGATTAGTGAAGTGTCAAGATGATCAGATCGTGAATTGAGAGTGTTCGAGCGGTATGCTAAGGCATTGTAACCATGAACACTGAGTGACACAGAACCAAGAAGATGTGAACTCGAGTGGCCATGAGGCTGTGTTGGCTGAAAGGCTGGCTGAACGAGTGGGTTGGTGAAATGAAATGAATCTGCACTGTATGTCATGTAAGGAAATTGTAACAATGCGAGGATTGTGGATAATGGTGTTGCCTGTATTCTCCAAATGGACAAGATGTAAACTTCTGAAGAGCATAGCTCTGATCTTGTATTGTAACTGTTTTGTTGTTGATTAATACAATTGAGCTGAGTATTTTGGAGGGTGGAGTTTTTTACTTGAAAGGGTTTTCCCCACATAAATCTATGTGTCCATAAGTTTGTCTTTCATGTTGTTTGATTTTGTGTTTTGAATCTATGCCTGTGTTGAATCTGTTATTTGTATGCATGTACTTTTCTCGAAAGGATTAACAGGGGATCCACTATGCCTATTTCTGCTTTATGGCATAGTAGTTTGTGTCTTTGAGGTGATTTGGAAATTAAAGCAACTAAGACACTATTATTCTTAGATGTTTCATTCTAAGTTGACAGGTCTCATTACCAACAAGTGGTATCAAAGCTAATTAAGGGAGTTTAAGGTTTGTTCATGATACCAACAATTGGTATCAGAGCCTTCTTCTGGATGCTAGTTCTGGGTATTTCTCCTGTGAAGATTTCTTAGCCTGGAAAGCTTGAGGAAATTTGGAGGAATCGGCTAATGTTTTATCCTTTGATGAGTGAAAGTCCTTTCTCTTTTGAGACAACACGTAGCATGAAAGACATTGGAGAATATTGGAGTTGATCATATTGTGACAATGTGGTTTGAGGCTTCTGGTTGGCAGCAAATGATCCTGATGCAAGGGGTGTTAGTTTATGCTCATGGTTGTGTTGCAGCAGAGTGTGGTTCATACTGGGTGTCTGTGTGAGAGGCTCCCTAGCGATATGGAGTTGCTTGGGTTGTTTCTCAGCCATGGAGTATTGTTCTTGTCCTGGGTGTTTTTGACTTAGCACTGAAGGTGGTTTCTCTATTGCTCTAATTGCATGAAGGCTATGAAGTTGATCTGGGTGGTCTAAAACTTCTGAATATCTTGGCTCTCTCATATGCTTGTTCTTGTGCATGGTTGTGGTTTTGGATTTGGTCCGAAATGGGCCTATTGTTCCTATTTACCTTTACTCACATGTTTCAGATTCATGTCTTCGACTCTAAAGGGTTTTCTATAAATTTTCCAAAAAAAAGTCTATGATGCATAGTCATGTTTTCTTTTCATTGTTCTGGTTAACCATGTTGGTTATGTGCAGACTCTTGGGTTGTCCAGATGTGTAGTGAATATATATGTACATGTGTGTTTTGGAAACATGGTGGTTTTGTAGGTTTTGCACGATCAAGGAAAACTTGTGGTTTTGTAGAGCTGTTGTTAAGCTATTTTCTAGACCCTGGATTTTGAGGTGTTATTGGATGAGATAGTTGCAGTTCGACATGGTTTTGATGAGTTGTGATTTCTTCTTTGCATGGGAGTGTTGGTATGTGATTTTTCACCCAACATTCTTGTGGTGTTTTCTTATTGTTTTCCTAGACTATGGTGCTTGAGTTGTGGACGTGATTGACAAATCAAATCTGAGCTTGATCTGGTGTTTGAGTCAAGTTGTCTACGTGGTTTTTCTCTTTGAGATCTCAGTTTTGCAGTTTCTAGTGTGATGATAGATTTTCAAGCTTCGTTGAGTGGATCTATGAGTTGTGCAATGTTGTGGGACAAGTCAGAAGTGGATTTTCAATATCCACGAGGTTGATTCTACGGTGTTGTAGATCTGTTAGCTGACCTTGTCTATGGTCACTTGTGTGTTTGTGTAGCTACTTTGAGATGAGAGGATCAATGGCATTGAGTACCTAAATAGTTGGTTATGGGGACCTATAGCATGTGTATCACTATTTCATGAAAGGCTTGGGTACACGATTTAGTGTAAGCTTTTGACAATGATGGTGTGGTCTACGTTGTTTGGAGATCTTGGTGCGGTTTGGGATTTTTATCAAATGGACATGCTGTCAATTGTACTTGAAGGTTTTTCAGATCAGCAGATGTTTGGTCATGATGCTTGGAAAGCTTGGTGTCATGGTTCAGTGGGAGCTTTAGCAATGATTGTGAATTCATCACTTGGTGGTGAATGATCTTCTTTAGTGTTGCAGATGTTACTAGGAGGGACTCTTAGATCTTGTTGCTGCAAAAGGGTTCTTTCACATTTGCATGGACACTATTTGAGGATGTGCAACATCTTGGAACCATGGAGGACTTTTGGAGTCTTTGGCTGAAATGTTGGTGGTGCTTGACAGGTGATGTTGGTTTAGAGCTTGTTTGTTTTATGTCATAGTATACTCTTGCTTGTGAATTAGAGTTTTGGCATGTTGCATTGCTCTTGAGACCATGGTTAGTTCACTTGAAGCATGGTATCTCCTAAGGGGGATGTGTAGATCATGATTTTTATGATAAGTTCCTATTTTAGATGTTTGGAGCTTTGAAAATGGTTTGGAAATTCTCTATGTTTTGAGTACTTTGTTTCATATGCTTGAGAACTTCATGTTAAATGTTGTTTGAAGTTTAACACGAGATGATCGGTTGTTGGTGCTCATGGGTACATGGATAATAAGGTGAGGCTATGATTCTCATAGGATGAGAAAGGTTTTGATTACAGTTCAAATTCTGAGTAGCCTACATCTTGGTTGGACGTGATTTCAACAAAGACCAGTGAGGAGATTGCTTTTGGATGAGTCATGTTGGCTTGTATATCTTGGACTAGCATTTTTTTATTTTTCCTCCCTTTGGTTTGCTCAATGGTGAAGTTTATTTGAGAGGTATTTACCCATTATATCTTTCAAATATGTGATATGCTTTACCTTTCATAGATATGAATCTTGAGTTGTTGTTTTAAATATTCTGGAGGATTCATAGTGAAAGGTGGACAACATAGTTTATCTCCTTGTGCATTTGAGGACTGGTAGGAGATAGGTATATGGGTTAATTTGATCTTCTTTGAGAGGCTTACATCCATGATTTGTCAATTTGAATGGTTGGGTGTTGTTATGGCATTTCCTTTGGGATGTGAAAAAGATCATTCTTGACACAACTAGCATTTAGAAGTGTGTGTAGGAGGATGCTACATGTTGTGATTTGTTGTTTCTCTTAAGTCTGGTTTTTTCTTCTTGTATGTTCAATCTCATATGGCTTTAGATGTGAGATGTCTATGCGGGGCCGTGATGGTCACTATTTTGTGGTCATGTGTTGTCACTTGGGTGATGACATGGAGGTTCTTGTGCCTCTTTCTTCTATCAGAGGTGGTGAACTTGGAAGAGCTCTAGAAGACTGTTGAGTGAAATGATTCTCGCAACAGGTGGTTTCAGGTTGTGCATATCAGTATGGAAGTTCCTTGGCCCTAAACGGTTACATTTTTCTATGTGCTATAATTTGGTAGACTTGTTATGCCGTTGATTCAGATTTTGCATTACCCATGCAGTGGGAGTATCTGAAGTTAATGGGTTGGTGGTGCTTCTGGAATGAGTTTACTATTGTTGATAACTTGAAGGTATGGATGATTAGATGGAATACCATGAATTGTGGGTGTTGTTTTCAGTCGTGTAGGTTTGATCAGTTGGATGGTTGTAGCTAGTTTTCTTGCTGATGTTTTGTCTTGTCTCTAGAGAAAGAATTCATGACTGTGTTCGCGTTTGAGAGATTTGAAGCTATTGTTGTGGTACCTTTTTCATCGATAGGATCTGATGCCTGTGTTCTTGAGACTGGTGCATATACACCTTGGCTCATTCCTTTTTCCAATAGTGGATGGTTGGATTTGTTGCATGAGTTGCTGGACATATTGGATGTCATTGTAGGTGTCTTGGTTGGAGCATGAAATAATTGTGTTAGGTACTTGTGTTTGAGTTTGGAGGAAGCCAGTAAGTCTTCATCAAGTTGGAAATTTTTTGGAAATCTGCCTCAACTCTCTGGCTTGAAATCTCTTGAAGACTTGGCATTTTCTCTTCAGTCCTGGCCTTTACCGCTTTACCGTTGGGAACAGTTAATAGAGGCACGGTTGCATGGTTTATCGCTTTACCACGAACCTTTGTTGTTCGGTCCGCAGTTGGGCAGTGTAACCGCCTTACCACGGTGGTCTCCTCACACTTCAGTGGTTGCATGGTGATGGCTCAATGATTTGTCAAAGTGGTTACCTCCTTACCATAGGGGTCACTCGGAGAAGGCGCAGTGGCATGGTGAAACCGTGGCGGTCAGCGTAGTCGGTTACCTCCCTACCGCAGGAGTCCTTCGGTCTTGGAGTGGTGTCACGGTGTAACCTCTTTACTATGGTGGGCTTCACATCAATTGGCGGTGTCACAGTGGCTTACTGCTACATCGTGAAGGTCTTGTAACTTGACCACGGTAGCATAGTGGACATGGTAGGCAACGATAGAGGCTTACCGCTATACCATGGAGGCTTGTTCTTTAAACCGTGGTGGAATAGTTGATAGTGACAGTTTGGAAAGCGGGTTGTCACTGTTGTACCATGGGTCTCTTCCTGCTAGGGCATGGTAGTATAGTGTATATCGCCTCACCACGAGCGTAAGATGAATGGCAAGCGATGGCACGGTAGAAGGAGCTCGGGATTTGTTGACTATTTGGGTGATAGTCAAAGCGGTGGATGAATAATGCAATGACACGTGGCATGACGATATTCGTTGATTTTACATAATTATTGTAAATCAACATTGATTGGTCAAAAGTCTTATATGAGATTTGTTATATATTTGTACTAAATGAATGATCTGATTCGAGAAGTTGATGAAGATATGTCTTTGTATCTTGATTTAATGTTGGGCGGCTCAATGTGTGCTGCATAGGGGTGCATGTTATAAGAGAATAATGGAAGGCTTGTCAGTAGGGTAATTAAACATGCCCTGGTGTTTTTTGGTTGAATAGAAGAGACTGAGAGGTCGATTGGTGAAGTTTCAAGATGATCAAATCATGCAGTGAGAGTGTTCGAGCAATATGTTAAGGCATTGTAATCGTGAACACTAAGTGACACAAAATTGAACCTGAGTGGTCATGAGGCTATGCTAGTCGAAAGGCTGGTTGAATGAGTGGGCTGGTGAAATGAAATGAATCTTCACTATATGTCATGTGAGGACATTGTAACAGTGCGAGGATTCTAGATAATGGTGTTGCCTGCATTCTCCAGATGGACAAGATGTAAACTTCTGAAGAGCATAGCTCTGATCTTGTATTGTAACTGTTTTGTTGTTGATTAATACAATTGAGCTGAGTGTTTTGGAGGGTGGGGTTTTTTACCTAAAGGGGTTTTCCCACGTAAATTTGTGTGTCCATAAGTTTGTCTTACATGTTGTTTGATTCTATATTCTGAATCTATGCCTGTGTTGAATTTGTTATTTGTATGCATGTACTTTTCTCGAAAGGATTAACGGGGGATCCACTGTGCTTGTTTCCAATTTATGGCATAGTAGTTTGTGTCTTTGAGGTGATTTAGAAATTAAAGTCACTAAGAAACTATTATTCTTAGATGTTTTCTTTCTAAGTTGATAAGTATCATTACCAACAATATGTTGACTGTATGATTTTCCCCTCCTAGCCATTTTCTAACACATGAACTACCAATATAATGTCCACAAATAGACGTGTATGCAAAATATGGTAGCATAGACAAAGTTCACATGAATTTTTTGATGGAATGCCTTAAAGAAATGTGGTCTCATGGAATGTCATAGAAAAAATGTGGTCTCATGGAATGCCTTATAGAAATGTGGTCTCATGTATGCATAGAAAAAACATATCAAACAACTCACTACCTTTTCCATGCTTTAACTTACTATTATACTTTGATATATTTTTCTATGCATCCATAGTTTGGTCAAAAGAACATGTTTTAGGATTTTATCCCTAGCAGCAAGGGGACCTTGGAATGGGGTATGACATCTATCAAAACATAAAAGGGGGAATTTTTATGAGTGTTATGGTTGCAATTTCATTAGTAGACACATGTGAAATGTGGATGCATAGACAAGGCACATGAACTACTTTGACAAAATTCCTCAATGAGATATGTCCTTGTGGACTACAATGATTGCAGGATATGAAAATTGGAAAATGTATGGAAATTTTAGTAGAATAGACAAGGAAATGAATTGTTGAAAAAATACATCAAAGAAATGAGGTCTCATGGTGATGGATATCACCATGAGACCACATTTCTTTAAGGATTTGTTTCAAACAACTCATTGCCCTGTCTATTTTGTTTGATAAATTTCTTTGGTAGACATGTATGGAAAATGTGGTAGCATAGATAAACTAGTGAGATATTTGAAAAAAAATCCTTAAATAAATGTGGTCTCATGGTGATGAACATCACCATTAGACCACATTTATTTGAGGAATTTTTCAAACAACTTATTGCCTTGTCTATAATTTTTGATTAAATACTTTGGTAGAAATGTATAGAAAAGGAACATGAAGTGTTTGAAAAAATGCCTCAATGAGATATGTCCTCATGGACTACAATGATTACAGGATATACACAAAATGGTTTTGTTGGAAAGGCTTTAGAAAATTTCAAGAAAATGCAATTTCTAGGTGTAAAACCAAATTCCAAAGAATTTTCAAACATCCCCCATGCCTATACCAAAATGCAAGCTTTGTAAATGGGTACACACATCCATAAAAAGGGATTGAGAAATGATATATTACATTACATAGTTATAACTACTCTCATAAATGTGTATATAAAATGTGGAAGCATACACAAGGTAGGTCAATTTTTTAACAAAATACCTCAAAGAGACCTGGTCTCATGGACCACAATGATTACAAGATTTGCACAAAGTGGATTTGTTGAAAAATATTTTTAAACTTCTAAGAGAATCTAATTGGAAAGTGTAAATAATTGTGTATTTTAAAATGTTCCAAAAGGGGCAAAGGTTATAATGAGAATCAAACATTGATGAACATGGAATATGCATAATAAAAAAATAAAAGCATTGTATTAAGCATGTAGGATAAGGGATGGTAAAGAAACATAATAGAATTAAGGAAAATGTAAATAAAATATGTAAAGACTTGACATACCTAAAAAATGGAGATTCGAATGGAGGAACTACCCACTTATCTAGTCTTTTTTTTCTTCTTACATCAAACTCCTGAAAAATTTGAATTTTTCACAAGCTTGCTTCCTTTTCAAAGCTCAATTGTATATCACTCAAATTCAATTACTAAAAACAATACAAATAACCAATCTATAATGTTAAATTACTAAAATTCAATCATAATTAACATTGCAACACTATAAAAATTGAGATTTGAATTGATATATATCAAATACGATTTAAAAACTCTATTATTTCCTCTTTCCTAAGTTGGAAAACCATAAAAAGGTGGTGGAAAGTTGATGCAAAGGTGGTAGAATGTGAAAAATTTGCATATGCATTTCCCAACAACATCAAAAATATTTTTTTTGTTGGAACATGTGCATAACCAAGAGAATAATAGAGCATGTGGGCCTGGATCATGGGTGTGTTGAATGTTTTACCATTTTTAGAGTAAGCTAAAATGCACTCACATTATAACGTGATCACATTATAACACGAGTGCGTTTTATCTTTCTATACTAAATGGCCATATTTAAACTTCTTCAAAACATGCTTGTGTTATGAAAAAATAATTTTTCTAAAGGTTTCCTAACTCATTATCTCATCACCCACTCCTCTCCCCCCTCTATCTCTCTCACACCTATCTTTCCCCCTATGTATCTCACCCCTCATTCCCTCGGCTATAGGTTTCTCACCTATATATCTCTCAAATGGATCTCTTGTTATTTCCCTTCCTCTCCACCTCTCTCCCTCATCCTTACCCATCTTTCCCTCAAGTTGTCAACTTCACTCTCTCATTTTATTCTATCTCTCCCCGCACATCTCTATCTCTCACCTCTGTCTTACCCTCACCTATCTACCTCTCCCCTCTCTATATCTCTCGATCACTACTTTTATACATGTCCATCCCTCCATATACATCTAGGTCTCTCACTTAACCCTAAACCCTATCCCTAAAGCATCAACCCTCAACCCTTAAACCTTAAATCCTAAACCCTATCCCTAAAACCTCAACCCTAGACACTATGCCTTAACCCTTAACCCTAAACCCTATCCCGAAAGCCTCAAACCTCAACCCTTAACCCTTAAATCCTAAACATTATCCCTAAAAAATCTACTCTTGACACTATACCTTAAACCCTAATCCCTCAACCCTTAACCCTAATCCATCAACCCTTAAACCATAATCTCTTAACCCTAAACCCTAAACCATATCCCTAAAGCCTGAACCCTTGACCCTTAAATACTAAACCTTATCCCTCAACCCGCAACCCTCCACACTATACCTTAAACCCTAATCTCTCAACCCTCAACCCTCAACCCTCAACCCTCAACCCTCAACCCTCAACCCTATACCCTTAAACCCTCAATACCTAAACCCTTAAAGCCTCAACCATTAAACCCTAAACCCTTGACCCTTAAACACTAAAGCCTTAAACACTCAAACCTTATCCACCACTCTCCTCCACTATCTCCCTCACCCCCATTTCTCCCCTATCTCTCTCACCCCTCTGTCCCTAGGTTGTAGGTCTCTCACCTCTATATCCCTCAAGGGTATCTAGCTATTTCCCTCAGCCATCTAGGTCTCTCACTTAACCCTATACCCTATCCCTAAAGCATCAACCCTCAACCCTTAAACCTTAAATCCTAAACCCTATCCCTAAATCCTCAACCCTAGATGCTATGCCTTAAACCATAATCCCTTAACCCCAAAACCTAAACCCTATCCCTAAATCCTCAAGCCTCAAGCCTCAACCCTTAACCCTTAAATCTTAAACCCTATCCCTATACCCTCTACCCTCTATCCTTAAACCCTATTTTCGTAAAGTTTTCCTAACTCATTGTCTCATCACCCACTCCTCTCCCCCCTCTATCTCTCTCACACCTATCTTTCCCCCTATTTATCTCACCCCTCATTCCCTAGGCTATAGATTTCTCACCTATATATCTCTCAAATGGAAATATTTTTATTTCCCTTCCTCTCCACCTCTCTCCCTCCTCCTTACCCATCTTTACCTCAAGTTGTCCCCTTCACTCTCTCATTTTATTCTATCTCTCCCCTCACCTCTTTATCTCTCACCTCTATATTACCCTCACCTATCTACCTCTCCCCTCTCTCTATTTCTCAATCACTCCTTTTCTACCTCTCCATCCCTCCATATCCATCTAGGTCTCTAACTTAACCCTAAACCCTATCCCTAAAGCATCAACCCTCAACCCTTAAACCTTAAATCCTAAACCCTCAAGCCTACACACTACGCCTTAAACCCTAATACCTTAACCCCAAACCCTAAACCATATCCCAAAATCCTCAAGCCTCAACCCTTAACCCTTAAATATTAAACCCTATCCCTAAACCCTCTACCTTCGACCCTATACCTTAAACCCTAATCTCTCAACCCTCAACCCTAATCCCTAATCCCTCAACCCTTAAACCCTAATCCCTTAACCCTAAACCCTCAAACCTCAACCCTCAACCCTTAAATCCTAAACTCTATCCCTAAACCCTCAACTCTTGACACTATACCTTAAACCCTAATCCCTCAACCCTCAACCCTCAACCCTATACCCTTAAACCATTAATAGCTCAACCATTAAACCCTCAACCCTTAAACCCTAAACACTTGACCCTTAAACCCTAATAACTTAAACCATCAACCCTTATCCACCCCTCTCCTCCCTTATCTCCCTCACCCCCATCTCTCCCCTATGTATATCACCCCTCTCTCCCTATTTTGTAGTTCTCTCACCTCTATATCCCTAAAGGCTCTCTATATATTTCCCTCCCTCTCCATGTCTCTACATCCTCCTTACCCATCTTTCCCTCAAGTTGTGTGCTTCTCTCTCTCTCATTTTATTCTATCTCTCCCCCCAGTTCTCTATCTCTCTAGGTCTCTCACTCATTGTCTCATTACCCAAGAGGCATTACCCTCTCTATCTCTCTCCCACCTATCTTTCCCCCTCTATGTCTCAACCCTATCTCCCTAGGCTATAGGTATCTCACCTATATATCTTTGAAATGGATCTCTAGTTATTTCCTTTCCTCTCCACCTCTCTTCGTCCTCCTTACCCATCTTTCCCTCAATTTTTCAACTTCTCTCTCTCATTTTATTCTATCTCTCCCCTCACCTCTATATCTCTCACCTCTATCTCTCCCTCACCTATCTACCTCTCCCCCCTCTATCTCTCTCACCCCTATCTCCCCCCTCTACCTCTCACCCCTCTCTTCCTGCGTTGTAGGTCTCTCACTTCTATATCTCTCAGGGATCTCTAGCTATTTCCCTCCCTCTCCACCTCTCTCCCTCCTCTGTACAAATATTTCCCTCACCCTATACCCTCAACCCTTAAACCCTTAATACCTATAGTGTAGAAAATAGTACCCCTTTCTAGGAGAAAGTAAAATTTCACACTTATTTGGACCTATTTTGGTGACCTATTCATTTATGCATTTTAAAATACCATTAATAGGCCCCTAATACCCTTTATTATGCATCCCAAGGCCTATTTTACTTAAATAAAATTAATTCTTTACACCACAATGCACATTGAACAAAAGTTAGGGATTAAATTAATCGACATTCTAGTTGACATGATGATTTAGTTCAGGATCCATTTTCCATAGGCAAAATGGGTCCTTATTAAGTGCCCTAAACTAAAATTTTGATATGTTTTGGGTTGCATTTTAAGGTTCCAAATTCAAATTTCACATGTCAGCTTTCGGGATCTGATAATTGGAAAATTAGGAAGGAAACCTATAAATCTAAGTTTTACATTTATTTTATACTAGAGAATTAAGCAAGGCAAGAGAAAAAAAAGAGTTTCACATGAGATCAAGAATTCAAGAGCAAGGAGAAAGAAAAATTGAAGTCTTGGAGTAGCATCTCATTGTGTTTTGCAAGTCTTCAAGCTTATTTTGTCATCAAGGATCAAGCATTATCGAAGAATTGATGATAGATTCCTATGGAGAATCATGATTGATTCTAGGTTTTGGGAGAAGCACTATGAGATTCAATCCAACCTAATGAGTTGTTTCCTAAGTGATTCCATCTTCTATGATCATTATATTTTCATCCTAAAGAGAGGTATAATCAGTTTCATGACTTATTAAGGGGATTTGAGGTCTCCTAAAGTAGGCCTTCATCATTGTTCATGTTCATTTAGGATCCTATTCTAACACACTTGAGTAGGGTTTCTTGGCATTATGTAAAATATTAATCTTAGAAACACTTAAGGTTAGGATTGCACACACATTTCATGTTTCAGATTTCTATTTTTCATCAAGTTTTAATTTACCAAACTTGGTGTTTGACCGAGGCAAACCCCTATCCACCAATAAAAAAAAATTGTTTTTTAAATAATTTTGATAGATCCGGATTCTAGAATGAAATTCTAAAGTTATAGGGAAGGATTGCACCATTAACTAGACCCATGGAAGCATTACAACACTCAATGATTGGTTTTTCATCTATCAACTTTGTATTGTCTTTATACGTTAGCTCTTCTCATGCTAATGCTCTTTTGATACATGCTCTTGTACCATCATGTCCCCCCTTTCCATGTTTGGCCTCACAAAAGTTCCACATATGGTAAACACCTGTAGTAACATGCATCCTGCTCAACCAATAGAACATCCATAGTTTCTTGAATTGTGATGCATAGTTATCTGACCATATTATATTTTGATTGTATGATATGCCCCTCCTAGCCATTTCTTAATGTATGACCTACCAATATAATGTCCACAAATAAAAGTGTATGCAAAATATGGTAGCATAGAAAAATCTCACATGAAATTTTTGATGGAATGCCTTAAAGAAATGTGGTCTCATGGAATGTCATAGAAAAAATTTGGTCTCATGCCTTATAGCAATGTGGTCTCATGGATGCATAGAAAAAATATATCAAACAACTCACTACCTTGTCTATGCTTTGATATATTTTTTCTATGCATCCATAGTTTTGTCGAAAGAACATGTTTTAGGATTTTATCCTTCATAGCAAGGGGACCTTGGAATGGGGTATGACATCTATCAAAACATAAAAGTGGGGATTTTTTATGAGTACTATGGTTGCAATTTCCTCAGTAGACACATGTGAAATGTGGATGCATAAACAAGGCACATTAACTATTTTGACAAAATTCCTCAATGAGATATGTCCTTGTGGACTTTAATGATTGCAGGATATGAAAATTGGAAAATTTATGGAAATTTTGGTAGAATAGACAAGGAAATGAGTTGTTTAAAAAAATGCCTCAAAAGAAATGTGGTCTCATGGTGATGGATATCACCATGAGACCACATTTTTTTTATAGGTTTTTATCAAACAACTCATTTCCTTGTCTATTTTGTTTGATAAAATTATTTGGTAGACATGTATGGAAAATGTGCTAGCATAAAAAAAGTAGTGAGATATTTGAAAAAATTCCTCAAAGAAATGTGGTCTCGTGGTGATGAACATGACCATTAGACCACATTTATTTGAGGCATTTTTCAAACAGCTCATTGCCTTGTCTATAATGTTTGATAAAATACTTTGGTAGAAATGTATAGACAAGGCACATGAAGTGTTTGAAAAAATGCCTCAATGAGATATGTCCTCATGGACTACAATAATTACAGGATATACACAAAATGGATTTTTTGGAAAGGCTTTAGAAATTTTCAAGAAAAATGCAATTTCTAGGTGTAAAACCAAATTCCAAAGCATTTTCCAACATCACCCATGCCTATACCAAAATGGAAGCTTTGGAAAGGGGTATGAACATCCATAAAAGAGGATTGAGAAATGATGTAATACATTACATAGTTATAACTACTCTCGTAAATGTGTATATAAAATGTGGAAGCATACACAAGGTAGGTTAATTGTTTAACAAAATTCCTCCAAGAGACATGGTCTCATGCACCACAATGATTACAAGATTTGCACAAAAGTCGATTTGTTTAAAAATATTTTGAAACTTCCAAGAAAATGTAATTGGAAAGTGTAAATAATTGTGTAGTTTAAAATGTTCCAAGAGGGGCTAAGGTTATAATGAGAATCAAACAATGATGAACATGGAATATACATAATAAAAAATTAAAAGCATTGTATTAAGCATGTACGATAATGGATGATAAAGAAACATAATAGAATTAAGGAAAATGTAAATAAAATGTGTAAAGACTTGACATACCTAAAAAGTGAAGATTCGAATGGAGGAACTACGAACTTATGTAGTCTTTTTTTTCTTCTTACATCAAACTCCTCAAAAATTTGAGTTTTTCACAAGCTTGCTTCCTTTCCAACATTCAATTGTATATCACTCAAATAGAATTACTAACAACAATACAAATAACGAATTTATAATGTTAAATTACTACAATTTAATCACAATTAACATTGCAACACTAAAATAATTTGAGATTTTAATTGATATATATCAAATTTGATTTAAAAACTCTATTATTTCCTCTTTCCTAAGTTGGAAAACCATAAAAAAGTGGTGGAAAGTTGATGCAAAGGTGGTAGAATGTGAAACATTTTCATGTGCACTTCCCAACAACATCAATTTTTATTTTTTTTGTTGGAACATGTGCATAACTAGGAGAATAATAGAGCATGTGGGCCTGGATGATGAGTGTGCTGAATTTTTTACCATTTTTAGAGTAAGCTAAAATGAACTCACATTATAACGTGCTCGCGTTATAACACGAGTGCATTTTTTATTTCTATACTAAATGGCCATATTTCAACTTCTTCAAAACATGCTTGTGTTATGAAAAAATAGTTTTCCTAAAGGTTTCCTAACTCATTGTCTCATCACCCACTCCTCTCCCCCCTCTATCTCTCTCACACCTATCTTACCCCCTATGTATCTCAACCCCTCATTCCATAGGCTATAGGTTTCTCACCTATATATCTATCAAATGGATCTCTAGTTATTTCCCTTCCTCTCCACCTCTCTCCCTCCTCCTTACCCATCTTTCCCTCAAGTTGTCAACTTCACTCTCTCATTTTATTCTATCTCTCCCCTAACCTCTCTATATTTCACCTCTATCCACCCCTCACCTCTCTACCTCTCCCCTCTCTATGTATTTCAATCACTCCCTTTCTACCTCTCCATCCTTCCATATCCATCTAGGTCTCTCACTTAACCCTAAACCCTATCCCTAAAGAATCAACCCTAAACCCTAAAACCTTAAATCCTAAACCATATCCCTAAAGCCTCAACCCTAGACAGGTATGTGCAGGATCATCATGGAAAAAACAAGCCCTTAAGTGGCAAAAAATTCAAAAAAATTAGAGTTAGGAAACTTGACATAAAAAATTGAATAGGTTATCTATATTATTTCAAAAATATGTAAGAATAGAATTTGTAGGAAATTGAATTTAGTTTCTAAATTACTAGGTTTATTTACAAAAAAAATAAAATCTATTTGGTGAAAATCTAAAATTTCAATATAGAAGTAGGTGTTTGTCTGACCACCCTAACCACATTAAAATGATAATATTTTTTTATACGATTTTAGATATAATTAGAGGACTCATGTCCTAATGTGATGCATATTTTTTTGTATTTTTTTTCCAACTAAATAATTAATTATAATTTTTTTATGACAACTTTTAAAAAATATAAAGAATCGTATGTCTAACCGCCTTAACTTGGTCAGAACTTCATGAAATTCATTTTTTTATTTTTTAATCTTATATTATGTGAAGCATAGATTGTGATGCATATTTTGGATTCAAAAAATATGATACTGTTTGAAAGCTATAGATGTTTTTCAATCAACCTAAAAATCGGGACTTTAGTCGTAATTCAATAGAAAATGAATAATGATTATTTATTAAATTCAAAGTAAAGCATAATTTATATTGGTGGAAAGCTGAGAATATCTTTTAAAAACCCTTTTTGTTTCATCAATTTTAGGTTAAAAAAAGGTCGTCAGCCACATACCCATCATATTGCCACTTTTTGGCCCATCATGATCCTGCACATACCCAGACACTATGCCTTAAACCTTAATCCCTTAACCCTTAACCCTAAAATCTATCCCTAAGACCTCAAACCTCAACCCTTAACCCTTAAACCCTAAACCTTATCCCAAAAACCTCTACTCTTGACACTATACCTTAAACCCTAATCCCTCAACCCTTAACCCTAATCCCTCAACCCTTAAACCATAATCTCTTAACCCTTAACCCTAAACCATATCCCTAAAGCTTCAACCCTCAACCCTTGACACTTAAATACTAAACCCTATCCCTCAACCCTCGACACTATACCTTAAACCCTAAGCTCTCAACCCTCAACCCTCAACCCTCAACCCTCATCCCTCAACCCTATACCCTTAAA
Organism: Sequoiadendron giganteum; assembly: GCA_007115665.2. Classification (NCBI taxonomy): domain Eukaryota; kingdom Viridiplantae; phylum Streptophyta; class Pinopsida; order Cupressales; family Cupressaceae; genus Sequoiadendron; species Sequoiadendron giganteum. The sequence goes on along the minus strand of CM021104.1, from coordinate 537,622,593 downwards.
CCCTCAATACCTAAAACCTTAAATCCTCAACCATTAAACCCTAAACCATTGACCCTTAAACCCTAAAGCCTTAAACACTTAACCCTTATCCACCACTCTCCTCTCCTATCTCCCTCACCCCATCTATCCCCTATCTCTCTCACCCCTCGCTCCCTAGGTTGTAGGTCTCCCACCTCTATATCCATCAAGGCTCTCTAGTTATTTCCCTCAGCCATCTAGGTCTCTCACTTAACCCTAAACCCTATCCCTAAAGCATCAACCCTCAACCCTTAAACCTTAAATCCTAAACCCTATCCCTAAATCCTCAACCCTAGACAATATGCCTTAAACTCTAATCCCTTAACCCCAAACCCTAAACCCTATCCCTAAATCCTCAAGCCTCGACCCTTAACCCTTAAATCTTAAACCCTATCCCTAAAAACTCTACCCTTGACACTATACCTTAAACTCTAATTTCTCAACCCTCAACCCTAATCCATCAACCCCTAAACCCTAATCCCTTAACCGTAAACCCTCAACCCTCAACCCTTAAATCCTAAACCCTATCCCCAAACCCTCAACTCTAGAAACTATACCTTAAACCCTAATCCCTCAACCCTCAACCCTCAACCCTATACCCTTAAACCATTAATAGCTCAACCATTAAACCCTCAACCCTTAAACCCTAATGCCTTAAACCCTCAACCCTTTTCCACCCCTCTCCTCCCTTATCTCCCTCACCCCCATTTCTCCCCTATGTATATCACCCCTCTCTTCCTAGGTTATTATTATCTCACCTCTATATCCCTCAGGGCTCTCTAGTTATTTCCCTCCCTCTCCATGTCTCTACATCCTCCTTACCCATCTTTCCCTCAAGTTGTGAACTTCTCTCTCTCTCATTTTATTCTATCTCTCCCCCCATCTCTCTACCTCTCCACCCCTCCTTAGCCATCTATGTCTCTCACTCATTGTCTCATTACCAAAGAGGCTATCCCCTCTCTATCTCTCTCAAACCTATCTTTCCACCTATGTGTCTCAACCCTATCTCCCTAGGCTATAGGTATCTCACCTATATATCCCTCAAATGGATCTCTAGTTATTTATCTTCCTCTCCACCCCTCTCCCTCCTCCTTACTCATCTTTCCTTCAAGTTGTCAACTTCTCTCTCATTTTCTTCTATCTCTCCCATCACCTCTCTATCTCTCACCTCTATCTTCCCCTCAACTATCTACCTCTCCCCCCCTCTATCTCTCTCACCCCTATCTCCCCCCTCTACCTCTCACCCCTCTCTCCCTAGGTTGCAGGTCTCTCACTTCTATATCTCTCAAGGATCTCTAGTTATTTCCCTCCCTCTCCACCTCTCTCCTTCCTCCTTACCCACATTTCCCTCACCCTATACCCTCAACCCTCAACCCTTAAACCCTTAATACCTATAGTGTAGAAAATAGTACCCCTTTCTAGGAGAAATTACAATTTCACACTTATTTGGCCCTATTTTGGTGACCTATTCATTTATTCATTTTAAAATACCATTAATAGGCCCCTAATACCCTTTATTATGCATCCCAAGGCCTATTTTACTTAAATTGAATTGTCCCGCATTGAACAAATGTTAGGGATTAAATTAATCGACATTCTAGGAGACATGATGATTTAGTTCAAGACCCATTTTCCATAAGTGCCCTAAACTAAATTTTTGATATGTTTTGGGTGGAGTTTTAAGAATTCAAATTCAAATTTCACATGTCAGCTTTCAGGATCTGATAATTGGAAAATTAGGAAGGAAGCCTATAAATCTAAGTTTTACATTCATTTTATACTAGAGAATTAAGCAAGGCAAGAGAAAAAAAGAGTTCCACATGAGATCAAGAATTAAAGAGCAAGGAGGAAGAAGAAGTGAAGTCTTGGAGTAGCATCTCTTGTTTTTTTGTAAGTCTTCAAGCTCATTTTGTCATCAAGGATCAAGCATTATTGAAGAATTGATGATAGATGCCTATGGAGAATCATGATTGATTCTAGGTTTTGGGAGAAGCACTATGAGATTCAATACAACCTAATGAGTTGTTTCCTAAGTGATTCCATCTTCTATGATCATTATATTTTCAGCCTAAAGAGAGGTATAATCAGTTTCATGACTTATTAAGGGGATTTGAGGTCTCCTAAAGTAGGCCCTCATCATTGTTCATGTTCATTTAGGATCCTATTCTAACACACTTGAGTGGGGTTTCTTGGAATTATAGGGTTTGATGCAAAGGTGGTAGAATGTGAAAAATTTGCATGTGCACTTCCCAACAACATCATTTTTTTATTTTTTTTTGTCGGAACATGTGCATAACCAGGAGAATAATAGAGCATGTGGCTTGGATCATGGGTGTGTTGATTTTTAAACCATTTTTAGAGTAAGCTAAAACGAATTCACATTATAACATGCTCACGTTATAACATGAGTGAATTTTAGCTTTCTATACTAAATGGCCATATTTAAAATTCTTCAAAACGTGCTTGTGTTATGAAAAAATAATTTTCCTAAAGGTTTCCTAACTCAATGTCTCATCACCCACTCCTCTCCCCCATCTATCTCTCTCACACCTATCTTTTCCCCTATGTATCTCACCCCTCATTCCCTAGGCTATAGGTTTCTCTCCTATATATCTCTCAAATGGATCTCTAGTTATTTCCCTTCCTCTCCACCTCTCTCCCTCCTCGCCCATCTTTCCCTCAAGTTGTGAACTTCAGTCTCTCATTTTATTCTATCTCTCCCCTCACCTTTGTATCTCTCACCTCAGTCTTCCCCTCACCTCTCTACCTCTCCCCTCTCTATATCTCTCAAATACTCCTTTTCTACCTCTCCATCCCTCCATATCCATCTAGGTCTCTCACTTAACCCTAAACCCTATCCCTAAAGCATCAACCCTTAAACCTTAAACCCTAAACCCTATCCCTAAAACCTCAACCCTAGACACTATGCCTTCAACATTAATCCCTTAACCCTTAACCCTAAACCCTATCCCTAAAGCCTCAACCCTGAACCTTTAACCCTTAAATCCTAAACCTTATCCCTAAAACCTCTACTCTTGACACTATACCTTAAACCCTAATCCCTCAAACCTTAACCCTAATCACTCAACCCTTAAAAAAGAATCCCTTAACCCTAAACCCTAAACCATATCCCTAAAGCCTCGACCCTCAACCTTTGACCCTTAAATACTAAACCGTATCCCTCAACCCTCAACCTTCAACACTATACCTTAAACCCTAATCTCTCAAACCTCAAAACTCAACCCTCAACCCTCAACCCACAACCCTCAACCCTCAACCTTCAACCCTATACCCTATACCCTATACCCTTAAACCATCAATACCTAAACCTTGAAACCCTTAGCCATTAAATCCTAAACCCTTTGCCCTTAAACCCTAAAGCCTTAAACTCTCAAACCTTATCCACCACTCTCCTCCCCTATCTCCCTCACCCCCATCTATCCCCTATCTCTCCCACCCCTCTCTCGCTAGGTTTTAGGTCTCTCACCTCTATATCCCTCAAGGCTCTCTAGTTATTTCCCTCAACCATCTAGGTCTTTCACTTAACCCTAAACCCTAACCCTAAAGTAGCAACCCTCAACCCTTCAACCTCAAATCCTAAACCCTCAACCCTAGACACTATGCCTTAAACCCTAATCCATTAACCCCAAACCCTTAACCCTATCCCTAAATCCTCAACCCTCAACCCTCTACCCTCGACATTGTACCTTAAACCCAAATCTCTCAACCCTCAACCCTAATCCATCAACCCTTAAACCCTGATCCCTTAACCCTAAACCCTCAACCCTCAACCCTCAACCCTCAACCCTCAACCCTTCAATCCTAAACCCTATTGTTGTGCCTATCGCACACATGCCCTGTTCGGAACAGGGACCCTCTCTTTCTTCTTTTCCTGGCAGGGTCCTTCTTGCTTTGCCTTGTTTTGTGTGCCCTTTTTTGCACCCTAAAAGGTAAACATATTCCCAAAGTCATATTTTACGTTTGACCAAACTTGGCCCCCTTGAAAAATGCTAAATCTTAAGTCATTTTGGGTTTCCCTTGTTAGAATGCTTTTTTGACATTTGTGGCACCTTCTAGGCTCAAACTCTCAAGTTACCCTTCTCGGATTTTTGTTCTGGTCTGTCATTCCAAATGGCAGTTGCGCGATGTCTTTCCAGCCCTTCGGGCCTGACTTGCTGGGATTCCCTTCTCGGGTTCCCCTTTGGACTTTGTTGTTCCAAACGGCTGCCAGCTTCCATCTTCCTGGACCCCGAACCCCAGATCTCCTGTCACCGTTTGTATTTTACTTGATAGATTTTTGAAACGGCCATTCCTCGACATCTTCCCGACGATCGGACCCCGGTCCTCCTGCCACCATCCCAGAATTTGATATCAGCTACCTCACTTGTTCTCGTAACAGGCATTAAATTTGACATTAATGGTGTTGGGGGTTATATAAACGAATTTTTCGACTGTCATTTTCACATGACAAAAGCGATTGAAAAAGACAACGTTGCCCCAACAATTTCCACCTCTACTTCGTCGTTCCTCGTGAATTCAACAAAAGTCTTCTTCGGGGTTTTGAGGTATGTTCGTCGTCCGCGTGCCTTGTCTTCATTTCCACAAAATCATGGCTTAAATCGAGTAAAAAAACCTTAAAAGAACCTAAAACCTGGTAGAGTAGTACCTTAGCCAAAAAACCCACGAATTCAAAACTGAAAAATCCATCATTTGGCGGGTGAAATCGAAGATCGGAGCTTCAACTCTTTGTTGTTGTTCTTCGGAACACTCGATGACACCTCTCAGGCCCGAACCTCTCAGCGGTCATCCATGCACAAACTCAAAACTTTGAAAAATAATAGTGTCCACTATGCCCCTAGGTCCCGGCCTCTGGAATTCCCTTCCCGGGTTTCCGTTGTGCCTCCGTCATTTCAAACAGCCTTCCTCGAGCATCTTCTCGACCCTCGAACCCCGGGTGTGAGACATCCATCTCAAAACTTGTAGGAAAACCAAACATCCAAATTTTTGTCAGACCTTGACCTCCAGAATTCCATGTCCCAAATTTCGTGTTGCTTTTGCCGTTCCGAACGGCTGTCCCGTGACGTCTTTCCGACTCCCGGACCCTGATCCCCCTTTTATCGAGCATAAAATCTAAAACAGAAACATAATGTCCAAACACTGTTCGGACTCCGGACTCCAAAATTCTATCTCCGAGATTCCATTCTAGTTTCACCGTTCCAAACGGCCAAACCTGAACATCTTTCTGGCCTGCAGGCCCCGACCTTCGGTTTGTCACTAGGTTTTTCTTAACTGATGAATTCATCCTCGGGGATTACCCTCCAAACTTCCATCCCTAGATACTGCACTTCACCATTTTGTACGGCTGTCTCGTGACAACCTCCTGACTGCGGCAACCCGAACTCCGGAGCTTGGCACCCAGAGTGTTGTCTTCCCTACACTGTTCCAAACAGCCTTCCTGCAACTGAAACCTGAACGCCTAAATGAAGGCTCAAATGACCTCCAAATCCAAAATGGACTTCGACCCACTTGCTAAAATTGAGCCTTTCCTCATGCCAAACCTTTGTTTGATCAAATTCGTGACTGGAAAGATCATTGGGAGTGTCTCACCTCATTTGCCCTTCCAAATGGCATTCTGCCAAGCGAATTTTGGCCCTGGGAACCCTGATTGCCTGTTTTGCTTCCTTCTGGTGTTTTATCAAGTGTTAGGAATTTATCAAATATGAATGATGATTGTGGATCTAACCTTGATGTGCAAGGATTTGTCTAAGGCCACTTTTCCATGATAAAGTTACTAATTCACATCTTTTTGTGCAGGATTTATGGAATCCAATGCAGAAACCTCCGATGCCACCAAGGAAAAGGGAAAAGGAACTGCCAAAGCACCTCAAGGCAAGGAGTTCAAGGATCAAATGAAGTTCAAATTCTAGGGGGTGCCATTACACTCTAGAATCACCACTCTTTGGAGAGACATCACAGATACCAATATCGGGCATGTCGATATTGACGAATTTACATGAAGGGTCAAAGTGGACCTGAAAACAAAAAATGCAAAGTCGATCAGAAGCAATAGACTTGCCAAGGCTACAAGCTTCCTACCACCTCTAGTTGCCCTCGAGCAGGTAATGGCATGCCGGGAAGCGTATCAACCTAAGACTAGAACCATAGTAGACAGGGACAGAAACATCCTTGTAGATATGTCCCCTCTTGGGATAACTACAACTTTCCACATCCTCGCCTTTGAAAGCATGGAGACTCCAACTGTAGAAGAATGCAAGGCATTGTAGGATTAGGATCCCATGAGATGCAAGAAACTGATTAATCAGTACTAGTTGAAGGATAAGTGGGCCAGTGCTGGAAAAGTCCCTCAGGAGCTATTTCGTAGTGATTTCTTCAAGGATTACCATGACCTCGTCACCCTACTGAGCAGGGTAATGGTCCTTCCTTCTATGGCCTTCTTTCAAGAGTGGATGCTATACTTTGTGGAGTAAATCCTCCATGGGACTGACGCTGCCTTTTATTGGGGGGAAATAATTAGTAATTGCTTTCATGAGCAATTTATCAATGTGAAGAAGACATCGAAATTCTACATGACATCATACCTAGTCTATTTACTTGCCGATCGGCAACATTACCATGGATTGACTACAATGCCCACTGAGGCACCAAGAAGGAAAATTAAGCCCTATGACAAATATCTGCAATTGCAATACAAAAACTTCAAGAGAGACTACTGCAGGGTAAATGATGCATTCATTTCCTACATCATTTGACTACTTGGAGGAGATTTCGAGAGAAGATTCAACCATAGTGCCAGAGCCCTCCTCAGGCATTATGCCTTCCTATATATATAGTTCCCTAATTTCACTTACATGTGTGCTCAAGGATTCATGGAAAGGCCAAACAAGCTGCCCCAGTACCTCGATGAATAGATCATACTATTAGAGTTGACTTGGCAGATGCGACACATTCACAATATTTTGAGTAATAAACACCTACCAGGGACACCTTATCCTATTGGCCTTGGCCAGGGAATGTACATGATTCATACCTCCCACTGTGCGGGTAATTCAGAAAAGGAGCTAGCCGAGTACCACTTCAGGCAGTATACAGCTCGACCGTGAATGGACCCATATGGTCATATCAGAAAGGCACTGGGACTTGAGTATGCCCACCACCACAATGTTGAGGATTTCTGGGCCAACTGCAAAGATCATCTTGAAGTACGGCTATGACACTATATGTGCATGACTGCCCTCTACATGCGAAGAGTCAACTTATGGCCCATTCTGGATTAGCTTGAGGAGGATGCGAGCATGGTGATCAATCTAGGATATAGCATCGTCACTAATATGCCAATACCAATGATTGATTGGGATGAGCAAGAGGTTGATGACCTTGATGTACTCACCAAGCTCATGGAAATTCGAATGAAGGCATGGATCAACCAACAAGTGGCCCGACTGAAGCAATAGGGAGTCGCCTTAACATTCAAGGGACTCAAAAGTGAGCCAAGTGGCTCTGATGGTGGGGTGATTACTACTACAACTGGGGAAACCTCCAAATCCCCACCGTCTATCAAAACTAAGAAGAGAAAGGAAGCTAGTGATCAAATTCCTAACCCAAAGGTTTATGCTTGAAAGGCTTCAGAGGGCTAGCCTTCCAAAAAGCAAAGAAAAGTAGCCAGGGTTGTGGAGATGCCTGTAATACCCAAAGATCTTCTCCTCGAGGGCAGAGAGGAAGAGGATGACCCACCAAAGTCTCCATCTATTGCTATTACCACTGCCCCACCTACTTCGCTTGTAGTATTTGCTGCCTCTCTGCCTACAGTGGACATCTTTGTCCACCTTGCCTCTACTTCTCCGATTGTGCAGGTTATATCGGTGGATTCATCCTCTGCCACGACCTCGCTAGTCTCATCATCTTCTATGTCTCCTTCCCTTCCATCCACTTCTACTGCTACAATTTATGTCCTCATTCTCCCCGAATCCTTCAGAAAATACATGCAGAATGTGCCATCTGAGCTTTCAGGCATGCTTACAAATCTAGTAGTACAAGTTCCAATAGCCTAGGCTATGGCTAACGCTTCGACTCTCCCTCCCCTACCGAACCACCTTGAATAGAGGCAACAATGCAGATCTTAGATGAGCTTGAGCAATAGTAGCTAGAGGTTGCCCATAGGCCTGAAGATGAAGAGATTGTATACCATGAGAACCTGATGTTCGAGCACCAGGAAATTGATGAGGTTGCCTATGAATCCTCTAGTGAGAGCAGCGAGGAGTTGGACATGGAATTAATTCACGAAAAATCTGACCTAGAGCTTGAAGAAGAATGGAACAAGTAGCTCAAGGAGATTGAGGACCAAGAGGTTGTAGGTCAGCCTATGATTGAAGGATCTGCTACTCTGGAGACTGAGACTGGAAGGTCTCCAGCTGAAAGGCATGATCAAATCCCAAAGCATGATCAAGAAGCATCCCTCTATGAGGATGAACAAGAAAATAAGCTCGGGGAACATGTTATTGATCAAGATGAAGAAGAAAAAGATGTTGAAAGTGAAGATCCCTCTAAAAAGCAATTGCTCACCAAGTCTCCCACTAAACGTGTAGCACTCAAATAGGACTCCAATGAGGAGAAGGAAGATGCAGGGGTTGAGAAGGAGGCCCCTATTGTCAAAAACATTGAACTTGAGGTAGAGGGTAGCAAGGATCAACATGAATCACCCAAGGAGGGGCCCCAGATGCCCAATTGGCTAGGAAATCAGCTTAGGCAAAATACTCCCGCCCTAAAAGATCCTAAGGCGAGGATAGAGGCAATATTGGCCAGAGCATAGATAAGCACTAAGAAGGAGAAAAGGCCAAAAATCAGATCAAAATTAACCATGGATGCTTCCAGATCTAGATTAGTACAAATAGCCACACCGATAGTTGGAGAAGAAGGAGTGACTTATAACATCTCCACTATCGACTTGGGAGTGGCCACTAGGTAGTAGAAGGTTGACCACCTCTGAGAATCAGTAGCCACGGTGGTGCACCTTATCCAGCAGGATAAGGTTTCAAAGGAAGAACTTAAAGCATAGGTGGCCGATCTGACATCCTACATTCAGCAATGGTCATCCCCGGATGATCTTCCCACTACATCATCGGCCCCACCGTAGTTGTTGTCCCAAGAGAAAATCAATAAGATGGAAAGAACCAGGAACTTGGATAAGACCACAGAAAATTGGTTCCGGCAGGTCTTAGACATGGGGAACACGAGCATCAACTTGGCTATCCGAACAACAAATAAGTTCCTGGAGGTGCAGAAGACTCTTGAGGGCACTAGGCAAGTCTGCGAGGAGTTCCCAAAAAAGTACAGATCTACCTACCTAAAGATAGAGGCTATCCTTGTGTTGCTGAGTGAGCTATGGGAGAAGGACCTTTCCCTCAAAGATGATGATCACTGGTTAGTGGATGTGTGGAAACGAGATTTTGATCATCGAAAGGGAAGGCTGGAGTAGATTTTGGAACGATTGGTTCTAGATATCGAATGGACCAAGGAGGCCAGGGGAGATTGTGCTTGGTACCTCAAGCTGATAACGGGGTATGAGCTGCTTGTTGTTGAAATTAATCTAGAAAGTATAAAGCCCCATTTCTTGAATAACATGGAAAATGGGATGTCAGTTGAGGTTACCACCGATTTCATGACCTTCACTGCTTGAGCCTTCACCCAGTCTGAGTTTTTCAGAAGTAATGCTACCAAGTATGATGATGACTGGAAGAAGCTCGTTAACAACTCCCAGGAATGGAGTTACTAGGTGCTATGATCTGACATCATGGAAGTGGACAAGCTTGGACCATTGATCCTGAGCTTTGTGGGGTATGTAGCTTTGAAGAAGCGGGAGGGAAACCCTATCATTGATGATGAATTTCTAAAAGAGTAGCTGCAGCAAAGGGCAAACAACAAAAAGACAAAACTGCTAGAGTGCTACCACTAGAAAACAAAATACAGAAAAGATGAAAGATGTTTTAAAAATGTAATATATATTTGGGGGTAGGTGAAACCCTAGTGTAGAGTGAACCTTGGCCACACAATAGAATTGAATCTTGGCCACTCATTTTTCTTTTTGAAAACTATAAATAGGGCTCTCCTCCTCTCATTTTTAGAGTTAAGTTGTTGTAAAGTCATGCTGCAGAAATTGCAATAGAAAATACAGTGACTTATTGGTGTATTTTGGGATTTCTCCACATGTTTCATGATTCTCCTCCATTAGTTAAAACTTTACTTTAAGTTATTTTGTTGTTCTAGTTTCCTTTAGCTAACTTTGGTAGATTTAGTATGTTGTTTTTGGTTATGAAGTTTTATGTTGTGTGTATGCTTTCCTTGTCCATACTTTTAGTCATTTTCTATTGGTAGGTGACTGTGTGAAGTTAGTGTGGACTATAATTTCATAGCTGCTCCCCAAAAAATTGTTTTGTTCACATGTACATGGTGAATGAATGATGAATATATGCAGTCCTTAGAAGATAGCATAGATTTCATGATATTGTGAAAATTCTGATTAAGTGAAATCATATTTTAAGGAAACTATCCATAGCAAAGATCTCCATGATCATTGTTCATCGGTAGTTGCAGGTCCAGGAACCTTCCTTCTTCCCTTCCCTTTTTTTCCTTTTTTTTAAGAAACAAACTATGCCGAGGTTCATTGCACATTGTAAAGCCAAATCCAATGAAACAATGGAGTTCTAGACTATTGTTTGAACCTATAGCAGAGTGCAGTAATTTCCTATCTAAAGAACTCTATTCATAAACCCGATTCTCCTAGAGCTTTAACTTCTATAAGGCCGCCTTGTGATTCCAGCAAATCACATAAATCAACTGAAATATTCCAAGCATCGGCATGACCTGACACCCGAGAGACCTTGGGATAGTGTTCTACAATTTGATTGTGGAAGATTGCCTTTCAAGAGAGGTAATGCACCTATACATTACCTATGTTGTGAAGTACATAAAAACACCATCAACAAAATTGGCACTAGAAGGAGGGCCTTTTGGAGATAAAGTTGGATCGAATTGGGTCATTCTCCCTTGAGAGATTTCATCGAGTCTTGAGATCTACACCAAACAAGGGAGAATTCCAAGAATTACACCCCCTTGTCCAAGCTAAAAGAGCTAAACGAAGGGAACCATCCATCACCAATTCATCTGACCAGATCACTACTCTTAAACCTCTATCTCCTCCATCATCATTGGAAGTACCATCTTCCACTCACCCAATCCAAACAGCCTTCCAGGCTGCCACTCCATCTGGGCTGAACATCACCTTTCAGCCGAACATAGTTTCCAGCCTTGTTGTTGTCCTGTTAGTTGTTGTTTCCCCTTTGCACTTACCAACCAATCTAGCGTAGCCACCTCCACCGCCCCCTCCAATGGCATGGCTGGGTAATAACCCTTCTCCTTTGGCCTTCAACCTCTACCACGATATGCAAAAGAATCCCAAGAATTTTTGCATGAAGTTCAATTCCTAGGATCCATAGAGGACAGTCGAGGAGCATGTCAAGATTTTTGAGATTTCCCTAAAGACTATGCAGATCATTTACAAAGATGTGGCTTGCAGGCTCTTTCCCAACTCCTTAGGGGAGGAGGCCTTCTACTGGTACGTCAATTTGCCAGTCGGGACTATCAGCACATGGGACCTTCTGAAGAATTCTTTTCTACAGAAGTTCAAGACTTCAGTTAGCCCTACAAACTCGTATCGATAGTTCATGTCGGTCCAAAGGAAGATTAATGAACTGATCAGTTCATTCAATGATCACTTCCATAGAGCGTACACTCAGCTGCAAGCCCCGTATGTTTTCAATGATGTTGTTGTCTTAGGATCTGATAATTAGAAAATTAGGAAGGAAGCCTATAAATATAAGTTTTCCATTATTTTACACTAGAGAAGTAAGAAATGCAAGAGCAAGAAAGATTTTCACATGAGATCAAGCATTCAAGAAAAAGGAGCAAGCAAAGTGAAGTCTTGGAGTAGCATCCCATTTTTTTTTGCAGGCCTTCAAGCTCATTTTGTCATCAAGGATCAAGAATTATCGAAGAGTAGATGATAGATGCCTATGGATAATCATGATGTATTCTAGGCTTTGGGAGAAGCACTATGAGATTCAACCCAACCTAATGACTTATTTCCTATTGATTTCATCTTCTATGATCATTCTATTTTCAGCCTAAAGAGAGGTATAATCAGTTTCATGACTTATTAAGGGAGTTTGAGGTCTCCTAAAGTAGGTCTTGATCATTGTTCATATTCATTTAAGATATTATTCTAACACACTTGAGTAGGATTTCTTGGCATTATTTGAAACCTTAATTTTAGGCACACTTAAGGTTAGGATTGAATACACATTTCATTTTTTAGATTTATATTTTTCATCAAGGTTTGATTACCAAACTTTGGGTTTGACCGAGGCAAACCCCTATCCACCAACAAACAAACAATTTTATTTTTCAGAATTTTGATAGATCCAAGTTCTAGAGAAATTTTTTGAAGTTACAAAGATTGTAGGTCTCAAGATTCAATCTCAGATTCAAAGTTTTCCAGAAAAGCTTGCCAAGACCCATTCACCATAGAGCGAATGAGTTCCTATTAGGGTTGCAAAAAGAACTTTTGATGGGTGCACAACATTTATTATCTTCAGACTCTCTAGAAAGTTTGTTGGTTCCTTTTGTTTTATGTTAAATCTCCTAAATGCACTTTGTAGATCTCAATTTGGAGTTGTTTTTCTATTTTTAATATTTCTCCCCAAAGTGTTGTTTGACCTAGATCCCTATCCTAGCAAAACAGGGAAATTTGAAGATCCCTCCATATAATTGATTCTCCTAAGGGTATTTAGTCAATTCTTGGTGGGGATCTCATTTCCTAATGAATTGAGGAAAGATAGGACCCCTTGTCCCTCTTTGGATCTAATTTTCCATTTTGAGACACCTATATCCTATTTTTCTTTCATTTCAATACCTCAACCCTCAACCCTAATCCCTCAACCCTCAACCATAATACCTTAACCCTTAAACCCTTAATCCTTCAACCCTTCAACCCTCAAACCTAATCCCTCAACCCTATACCCTAAACCCTCAACCCTAATCCCTCAACCCTCAACCTTTAAACCCTTAATCCCTCAAACCTTAATCCCTCAACCCTTAAACCCTTAATCTCTCAACCCTTAAACCTTCAACCCTTAAACCCTTAATCCTTCAACCCTTAAACCCTCAAACCTTAATCAATTCCAACATTCTAGTAGTCAATTGTTCTTTTCCTTTAAAACTGCATCTTGTTTGTTTTCCCAATTGACAACTTCTACAAATAGTATTGGTAGGCTTTGTGATTCTAGGCAGATCCCTAACAACTTCTCTTGAACTGATCCTAATCATATTTTTAAAGTTTACATGTCCCATCCTTCGGTTCCATAACCAACTTTCATTAACTTGAGACACAAAACATTGGCAATCACCACTCTTAAGCTGATAGATGTTTCCATGTGTTCTTCTTCCTGCAGCTACAACAATTCCAAACCCTTTTATGATCTCACGGGTGTTATCCTGAAACAAAAATTTAAATCCTTTGCTACACATTTTTCCAACACTCAAGAGATTATGTCTTAAGCCCTTAACATAATAGACATCATTAGTACTATATTTTCTATTCAAACTAATTGTTCATTTTCCAGCAATCTTTGCACCAGAATCATCTCCAAACATGACTAATCCTCCATCATAATTTTCAAGCTTAATAAAATTATTTTTGTCTCCGGTCATATGATTTGAACACCCACTATTAATTACCCAATAATCTTCATCTTGTCTAGCATGAAAGGAAGTAACCAGAGTACCTTCCATCTCATCCTTCTTATTTTTTGGAACATGTTCCCTTGCACATCTTCCATGGTTAGTAGATACAAATTTATTCTCCAAGGCTAGAAACAAGCATTCATCTTTATCATCCTCAAAATCAGACTCATCATTAGAAATTCCAGCATCTTCTCTAACATAATATAATTTCTTGAACTTTCTGTCCTTTTTGTCTTTATAATCTTTTTTCTTTTTATGTATGGCTCTATTTGGACATCTTGAAGCATAGTGACCAATATTTCCACAACTGAAACATTTAAAGGGTAGCATACCTTTGTATTTATCGGTACCTTTCTTCAATTTTCTTGTAAATTTTTCTTCCAATTCCCCTAAACCATCACTATCCTTATCATCTTTTGTCTTAGTTGCTTTCAAGGTTGTTTCTGTTTTCTCCTTTTCTTTTCCAAACTTCCTCATCTCAAATGTAGTCAAGGTGCCAAACAACCGTTCTTTAGTGAATTTCTTTGGATCATATACTTCCTCAATAGCTGAAACTTTGTCACTATAACTCTCTAGTAGAGTCATCAAAATATTCTCTATTACATATTCATCTGTCAGAGTACCACCTTGATTTTTGACTTCATTTGCTGCAATATCAATCCTCTAATAGTAGCTTGTAATGTCTTCACCTTCTTCCATTTTCAATTTCTCATATTTGTGATTTGTTGTTAGCTTCTTTTATAATTTGACTCTATCATTTCCTTCATAGATATCTTTCAACTTTTCCCATACTTCATAAGCAGTGCCTAGTGAAATAACTTTTGTCCACTTAGTCTTAGATAAAGCACTATAGATTGCATACCTTTCTTTTTAATTTTCCTCATAGATATAAATCTCATTTGCAAAAGAAGGACCACTTTCCGGATCAACATATTTTGTCTCAACAACTTTCCAAGTCTTGAAACCGAGAGAGATCAGGTAACCTCTCATCTGCACTTTCTAGTCACTATAGTCAGCTCCATCAAACATAGGGATTGACAACTTGTGCAACATCAGATCTACCTCAATCAGTTAAGCTCTTATCTAAGGAACGAAAGCTCTATTACCAATTGTTGAATTGCACAAGACAACTGAGAGGGGGGTGAATCGATTGTATCTAATTACATTCAATTCTGATCTTAATCAATTCCACATTCACTTTAATCTGTTATTAAGTATAAACATGAAACGCAGATAAAAGAAAGAAAATACCAGAGACACTAGATTAATGTGGAAAACCATATAAGGGAAAAACCACGATGAGGATTAACTCACAATATAATAGTAATGCAAAACTAGATACAAAGGCTCATTGCTCAGATAGGACTCATTGTCTAGATACAAGGCTCACTGCCTATAGATAGGACTCATTGTCCAGAAGGAGGATCAGTACCTACAAATAAAGAAAGATAACAGAAAATCCACCACAATAGGTTCCACACATTCACAACCTTAATCAAATAATTGCAAACACCATCAACTCACTACTTTCAGGAGTCGAACACATTAAATTACTATTGTCTTGATTCACTTTCACACACTCTTCTTCTTGCAATTTTTTTGCACTTGTCTTCTTCTCGCTTGTAATTCAAAATAGCTTTTCTTGTATTTATACCATCTTCAACCTTAGAAACTTTCTCCAAGGTCAGCTACAAATTCTTCAATTGAAAATTCAAATTAGGTTGGTGACTCAACATTCTTGTGGTGGATAAGAATGAGAGTGGACCAAATTAATACTTAACCAGGACCCAAAACAACATCTTGGATCAATCACATGCTTCCTTAATTGGTACTTATTTTTCATGTAATGTGTAGACACCAAATCGGCTAAACCTAATGAAAACACTAATGATATTTGAAGTACGCACATTCACAACAAGATGATAACATGTGGATCACATAACATTCTTCACCAGACACTGTAACACCTCTTAGATACCTTCAAATTCATTTGCAATAACTTTCATACACAAAACTCTTTTCAACAGTCCAATTGAACTATGCAGACACACATAGTAGCTCTGGAACAAGTCTTTTGGATTACCAAACCACGAAAAATTCTTTCAAAACACAGATGAAACCATTATTAACCTTCTTACATATCCAAAAGATCTAAGACAAACCATCAGAGGACTATAGAGCAGAAACATTTCTCCCAGTCCACAGACAAACAACTTTTCCAAACTAGTTCACAAACCGGTGAACACAACTTTCACTCTTTATCAAACCAAAAGCTATAACTCAGGATATATCACCCAAAGATGCTAATTAAAAACACTATTGATATGCACAATCATAGGATCAACATAGAATAAATGTTGAGCACATCACCAGAGCACATTCAGAACACACACATAACTTTGTCTTCACTGTTTATTAATTTTCTCAAAATCACTTGATAACTCATCGTATCAGCACACCTACAACACCATAAAGATAGTTCCATGAACTCACAACATCTCTACAGTATCTCAACCATACATGTACCACCTGAAATCACTTGATTCCTTTCTCTGCAACAAATTGAACCGTGTTGACACCAATGACAACATTAATGACAACACCACCGTACTCATTCATACTTGCAACACAATTGAGTAAGGAATAGGCACATTTGTGGATTTAATATTATTTGCTTTACATGATCTCATTGATGTATTTATTGATTATTGAATTAGGTTTTACTTTTATTCTTATTTTTAAATTTGAAAATTTAATATACTCATAAGGATATTCATTTTTTTTAAGATTTAAAGCTCTTGATGGATAAACATTTTTTTCATTCTAAATTAGATGTTTTAAATAAGGATGGGTTAGATGTTTTTAAATGTTCTCTATGGCTATAATCCTTGGGAATAGTAAGGATTAATGTAAAAAAATAAGTTAGTGAAACATTTGTATAGGTGGAAATAAGTTACTTTACAAGATATTATACATAAATAAGAGCAAAGGAAATTAAAGGTAGAGAACACTCAAGAAGCTACAAAGACTGCACCAAAGAATTAAAGGAAAACAAGAGGAGATAAATATAAAGAAAAAAGGAAAAAATATTATCTTCTTGAGTCAACAAAGAAAACACTAAACAAAAGGTGAAGAATTAAAGATAAGGATGCAATATTAGCATCCATGTCATTGTGAGAGTCAATAATCATGTAGGAACCCATCATGGAGGCATGATAATACATGGAATCAAAAATGAAATCACTATGGATCCATGGAATCAAAGGATTAATTACAATATCAATGGAATCATAGAACTAATGGATATTCATCATAGAAAAGGAGGACATAATTTTATGAAGAATGGTATCAAATGGGTGTATAGTGAAATATGGATCAATGATGGAATCTAGGTTCTATTCAGCTTAAACACCACAAATTTTACCTATGGATGGTTGGATGGTACAACATAGCATCATATGTTTCATGACTTACAACAATCTTACAATTTGGTTTCTTTTTATGTTTCAGGGATGAAACATGTCAAGGAGGGATGACACACTATGTACCTAGGGATATTATATTAAAACATATATAAATAGATGTCAATGTTGACATGTGGCACACATCCTTTAAGTTAGTTATATTAGGTCATGAATGTTATATTAGGTAATTCAGATGAATGTATAGTTTTTTTCCCCCCTCCATTGTGTTATTAGGAGGAGGTCTATATAAAAAAGTTGAATATCATTGTAAAGACATGTGGAGTGTATGATCTATATTTGGGATCTCTTGGAGATATAGCATGGAGTGGCTTCTTCCACAAGGTATCTTGTATGTTGTTACCTTATCTCAAGGGTCTATTATGTTTAAGCATATATTGAATATTAGGGTATCTTGGCCCACTAACATCTCCTATTTCATATATGATTTGTCTTGTATTGTATTATTTTCATTATTATATGTATGAATCTTATCAAAATATCATAGATACACAAATATGTAAATGAATTATGTTATGATCTTCTATTTTTCATTAATTGAATATATTATCTACTTTTATGTCACTTTAAAATATAGATTAAAAATATAATTAAGATTTTATTTGCTATCTTTACTAATTTATTGATTTTGTATTTCATATAATGTAAAAATTAATTAATTAATTGTAAGAAATAAATATTTATTCAAATAATAATAAAAATATCTAATAAAATTTAGATCAAGGTGATCCCTGACTATGTTAAAAGTAAATGTATTAGAGAAACATAAACGGCATGTTAGATCCTGAAGATAATTAAATACAATTACCATATGAGTAATTGTTTCATGAGTATTGTACAAAATATTTAGTAGAAGTTTAATTAAATATTAATTACATAACTTTGAGTAGATGTTCTTTAAGTTTTTAGATATATAAAAGAATTTAAAATTTGTGATTATTAATATTTTAAATATAAATACCTGTAACAATAAATGTAAATCTAATATTCAGCTTTTTTATAAAATATTCTACTAAATTTTCAAAAGTGGACATTAGCATTCATAAGTTCATATTGGGTGCTAGCAAGAAGTCGAGTCCACTTTTTGGCCATTTAGTGGAAGTGTTTTCCCTGATTTTCAAAATTCGACACATTTGGCCTTAAAATTCGAAGCACTTAGAGATGGAATCTTGAAAAAAAATCACTAATCATAAAATGTAGTACTCTGAGTCTAGTTTCCAAATATGTAATTTGTTTCAATACCCAGATGATACAAATTGATTTTCAATAGGCGTTTCTAAAAACCACTATTTAAAATATATTTTTTTACCATACCATGCATGTGTATGACATCCATATTTTGACCTAAATAATCATATTTTTCTAAATCCTTTTGGGAAAATATTTTTAACTCACTGAAGCACGCTTTCCATATTTTTTTCGTAATTTTTTATAGAATATTTTTTTTGTTAATTTTTTACTGGCCATATTTGGTGTTTTAAAAAATCTGCGTGTACGTCACACATAAGATGACCTAAACTTATAATTTTATTTTTATTTTTTTAAATTGAAAAGAATTGTCTGAAGTACGCTTTTGTTTAATCCGTTCGTGAAAAATTTATGTTGATAAAAAGTTATTAAAATACTAAAAAACCTTGATAATTCAAGTTTATGGACCTATTTCATCAGAAATTAAATGAAAAATTAAAAAAATTAATCCAATTGTAAAAAAAATTACATATTTGGAATCTACATTGTCTCATCTATAATAGGTTTTAATTTCATCAAAAACATTTGCAAAAAAAGGTCTTTAGACGTATGCCCAAAGTCACTATTTTCTTGTGACATTGCTAGGACCTTCAACTTGCAGGTCAAACTAGGTCCAGGGCTTGGGTTCAGATCCCCAAACCTTTTCTCGAACCTATTAACAAAGAAAAAACCCGGCCTACATTTAAAATTTCAAGAAATGTGATTCCATTTACTAAACGGGATCCTGTTTCCCATTTGTCTGTTGAAAATGGAACAAGATCCCATTTAATAAACAAGATCCTATTTGTAACGCCCCGCCATGCAACCCTAGAGGAAGTTGCAATTAACTACTTAAACGGACAATTTTTATTTTTTTTAAGTACAATTAATATGCAAGATCACTACCTAATGCCAACAACCTCTAAGGTTACGAGACAGAGGTTATATAGAACCTCAACAAAAAACATGAATCTAACCATATCAATTATTTACTTAAGAATTTAAAACACATACATTCCATACATGCTAGAATTACATCAAAGCATAAGAGATAACTTTCAATTTCATTTATCCATAATAAATAATACAATTACATCTCTCATTCACCGAATGAGGCAAGTCAAATAAATAAGGTTACAAATACAACTTTCCACCTTGATAACAAATGAGGGGTAAAATTACAAGATTAACTGAAATAGAAATGCATGAAATGAAACTGGATCCCATGAGCTCTCCAACTAGAAATCTCATCCACACAATCAAGAAGAAAACCCAACGGAGTAAGGTGCACGCCACCCAACCAAGTAGAACCCAAAGGCCCACCCCCTGTGCTAGGAGATAGTAACGAGGAATCCTAGCCAAGGCCATCTACCTCTAGACACAAGCTAACACATAATTGAACCAAACTGACACAACCAATCACATGTACCACACAAGTAAAACACAAGTACAACTCTAACATGGTCACATTGCTTCTAGATACAAAACCAATCAGGTATGTTAAGAGAACCATACACATAATAAACAAGTACCAACTATTGTCCTAAACAGAGTGTCATCACATAGCTCGTCATGAGTTACACACTGCATATCTTCATAGGCTCCGGCTATCCTGGTGGCCTCAACCAATCCCCAACCCTCATACTTACTAATGCGGGATCAAATACCTATTATAAAAACTAGATAGATGACCTTTCCATTCCAGGACTTCCCACTCACCCCAAGCCTAAACAATCACTTACGATTATGAGTGAGGCTAGAACTTATCTTGATTAGTGTGAAGTGCCACCTAAACCTCTAAGTACATTGCTTTAGTTTTCACTTAATTAAACTACTTCTGAAGGTTACCCAATCTTACCTCTTACGTGCTCTGGCCCCTAACGGAAGCCACTCTTCTACTTGACAACATACACACCATCCAACCACCAAGGGTAACAAAGTGCAAACAACAAGATATCACGACCACTCCTTTCTCAGGAGGCAACATAAGTCAAAGCCCTCTCCTAACGTTGGAGGTAACAGGACAACAAAGTCACTCCTTACAAGGAGGCACAACTCACGTAATCCACTACTAATCCATGGAGGCACAAAACATCTCCGTTCATGGAAACTGATTAAATAACTGACATGTACCATGCACTACCCAAGGGATACAAACAGGTTGACTACATGACACGACAACCCTCATACTAAAACCCCATCTGGAAGACTTATCATTCTCTATGACTCAATTTCCCCCAAATGAAAATGGAAACAGTTCGCAATCAAGACGAGCAAGAAGATGAGAATTAAATTCTACTTTGGATTCACTAAATCCATTTCCTCGTTAACATCCAGTAATTTCATTGCCTTAATGTAACACAATTGAATAATGACTTCATTGCACAAGGACAAAATTTAAATCCAATATCACATATTGTAATTGATTTTAATAAATTTAAAATAAACATTTATTTCCACCATTCAGAAAATAACATTTTAAAGTAAATAAATAATTCCTTTCTTCGACAAAATCATTCTCAAAACAGTTAACTTATCTGAAATAAAACAAGTTATTTAACATCCAATATATTATTGCAACCGATATATTATTCTATAATAAAAACAATAACTTGACCAAGAATACCATATTCTAATTTCCTCAATTACTCTTAACTCAACAATTTAATATACATATATATATATAAATATATATACATATAACAAAACTAATGCACAACTAGAAGAAATATGCTTTATTATTAATATATATATTAATATTTTAATATTATAAAGTCTAACATAAAATATTATTTCAAATATTTTAATATTAAAAAATATAACATCAAAATAATCTATATATTAACTTATAATAAATATATATTAATATTTTAATATTATAAAACATAATATTAAATATTGTTTTTGAAATATTTTAATATTATAAAATGTAATACTAAAATATTACTTATATATTTTAATTTTATTAATTTTAATTAATTTTCATTTTTTATTTAAAAAGATAAAAAAACTCCTCGGGTCGCACGTGAGGGTTTAGGGCTGGTTGGGCCAGCATTTTTCTCAGGCCATGGTTTTGCACAGTGGGCGGTAGTTTACCAGCTGACCCCAATTATATCAATTGTGATTAAATATGAGACATGTACTTTTGATGCAGGAGCATCGAGAAGATTCAAAGAACATTCAGTTGCACAGTTTCGATGATGCAGTAAAGTTCAGTATGATGGCTAGCTCAGTATGTTGAGGATGAGAAGCCATGGATTAAAGGGTTTGTTGAAAAGTATGTCTAGTTTATCCACCAGAAGTTTTAGAGGTTTACATGAAGATTCGATCAAGTTATTAGTATGTGTTTTGATGGTTGTTCGATTGCTTTAGTTGGTGTTCCTGAAAGAAGACGATGTGATTCAAGTAGTCTGAGTTGTTGTGGATGTTTCAGTGGTGATTCGTGGATGTTTCTAGATTGATATCTATCGATGTTGTCATTTCTCATTGATTGTTGTGCTCACGATTGGTGATTTTTCTTCTAGGAGTTCATGTTTTCATGTTCTTGGCTAACAAGATGATTGTAGCGTGTTGTGGATCTTCGAGGCTAATTATTTAAGTTGTTTCATGTTTGATACATGTTTTTTTGGGTCCCTACTATGTTTGGGCTGAACTTGGTTGATTCACATTGATAATTGCTTATGGATTTGGGCCGACAATTTGTATACATTTTGGTATTTTGTTGGGCCGACATATAGTGGATGTTATCCTTAGATGTGGATATATATGGCCGATTGTTTATACCATTTGGGCAGTGTGTGTGAGGCAAGAAGCACAATGTGTGAATAATTTTCTAATCTTTCAAAGGTAGAATCCATCATGAGAGGTTCGAGATCAATTGTGTGAATTCATGAAGCAGGGTGATGAACTATTCTGACCTGAAGAGGTCACAGATCAAGAAATTGTGAAGTGGAAGAGATCTTTGATGGATAATGTTACTGTATGAATTTTTTTATAATTCCTGGGTTGTGGCCTAGCATCTATAAAGCTTGAGTGGCACATGTAATGTTGTTTTGAGATTAGATATAAGGAGGAATGAACTTTGAAGGTTGGGTTTTCCCCTTGAGAGTTTTCCTAGGAAAAATATTGTGTCATGTGTTCTTGCATATATGTTATCTTCATGTTGATTAACTATTAGCTTCTGTTGTATATCAATAAGATCTTAGTGTTAGTTGTTTAGGCTGTGAGGTAGGGCAATCCCTCATTGGACCCTCCTACCTTGGACTACATCAATTGGTATCAGAGTTGGTTGTGATTTTGTTAGCTAGTTGTGAATCTTTATCAGAGCATGTTGAAGAGCTAGTTGTGAATTTGTTGCAGAATGGGGAAGATTGGGAAAAGGACAAAGAAGGAAAAAGAAAACCTGATATGTGAAAGGGAGACCTTGGAGGAAGAATTGTGCAAACTCAGGAAGTGTAATTCAGAATTGATGGAAAGGATGAAAGAGCTAGGAAAAGACAAGTATGATGCTCTTGAAGAAGAACTGAAAAATGAAAGAAGGAGAAATGAAGAACTAGAAGCAGAGTTGGATAAGTTTGAGGATATTGAAAAGGAAATGGAAGAAGAATTTGGGGGTGAGCCCCCAATCCCCCTGAAAATTTTGATTTATTTGATTTATTTATTTTTATTATTAAAAAAAAAAACCGTCCAAATCCCTACGGATTTTGGAATCCGTGCACACATAGGGGTATTCTTTTAAAAATTGATTTCAACAGCATAATCCTTCCAAAAAAACCAAAAATATATATAATATATGTGTATATATACTTATATTAATATATATGTGTATATATACTTATATTAATATATATGTGTATATATACTTATATTAATATATATACATATATATATATATGAATAAATTTAATTATCTCCTCTTCAGATTTGTAAATCAAATTGAGCAAATAATTTTCAAAAACAATAATTTGTAGTCAAGAACATAATTTTTCTTGAAGAAATTTATTTCCAAATAGAGGTTTAAAATTTGAAACAAAATTTAACATGAAGTTTCCATTATAGATCAGATCTTGAGTTTTCCAAATATGATATTCAACAACAAAACAAATATAAATATATTTTCAAAACAACTAAATTTAAAAGCATGAACCTGGATTTTCAAGAGTTTGTGAGGAGATCCAGATGGTGCATAGGTTCTCGCCTTGATTCCAACTTTAGCTCAACAAATTCCACAGCTTCAATCCAAAACCCACAAAATGCAAAAATTTCTTCCTCTCCTCTATTCTAAAATTTTCATACTTGTTAAAAAAAAACTTGTGAAGAAAACTCAAATAATAAAGAAAAAAATTCCAAAAATATCCATGCACCAACCCTCATAAATTTTGAAAAACAGAATAACAAATATCTCAATTTTTCAATTTTTCAATTCAAGCTTTTCTAAAATATGGAATTTAAACGCTTTTTCTTTAATTTTCAATTTCATCTTTTCAATTTTCCACTTTCACACCAAATATCCATAAATTTCAAAATGCACATCTTAATTTAATTTAACACAATTAATTTAATTAATCAATAAAATAATTCTAATCCAAGATTAAATTATTTTATCAATTAAATTAGATTAACTAATAAATCAAATAACATTTTTATCATTATTATCAGATTAATTTAATCAACCACTTAAATATATAAGCCATTTATTTACATTTTCCTAACTAGCAATTTAAATAAAATCAAGGCAAGATGAACAACATTAAAGCAACTTAACCTGACTAAAACCTGACAACACGCTATGACTAGGGTGACGACTTGGCACGGAAAAACCTAGCTACTATCTCCCAATCGATTACCATTGGGCAATGGACATGCTCAAACTTGTGAAACCAGGTGGAGTCGATGTCCTGTACCTGTCAACCTATGAACAAAGAGTATATCCACATGCATATATATGTCGTAATTAAAACACACCGTGAAGAGGAAATCATGAAATCGTAGGGTGCTCGCAAGTGAGTGATGCAATACCGTCCCCTTCACTAATACAGTGTAACTAACTAACAAATCTAACATATTAATATAATCCAAAGCATATAACATCATTAATTCGAATATCTACTTATGTTGATTCAAAGCATTTCATAATGATAACATCAAAATAAAATACCATCACGTCAAAAGATAACATTCACGTCACTTTATAGATAGTGATCAAATAGTAACTGAGTACCATAGTCAAGGTACTAACAGAAATACAACATAAAAGAGCAGAACACTGTTCGATCAAAGGAACAAAACAAAGGGGTATTACACTATTTACTAGTGGATCCTATTTAATAAACGAGATCCTGATTTATATAACTCCGGATCATGTTTATTAAACAGGACCCCAATTTATATAAATCGGGATCTCGTTTATTAAACAGGATCTCAGGTTATTTTGACCGTTTTTTTTTAAATTTTACTATCAAAGAGGTACATCTCAGGTCTAAGAATTATTTTGTATGGCTGACTGCATCATATTCCCTATTTTCTATAAAACTTTTTCTTGTAGAAGCTCTTCAACTTGGGATTTTTTTAAAATTTTGAAGGAGGCATCATTGGGACGTTGTTATAAAGGAATTTTGTTGAATTGCTACTTGTTTTCAAAGGAGGAAGAGGAACTTTATTTAATTTCTACTTGTTTGAAGGAGGAAGAGAAATTTGGTTGAATTTCTATTTGTTTTCAAAGGAGGATGAGGAGTTTTATTTATTTGCTATTTGTTTGAAGGAGGAAGAGAAATTTTGTTGAATTGCAATTTTTTTCAAAGGAGGATGATAAAAAAAAATTAATTGCTACTTGTTTGAAGGATGAATAGAAATTTTGTGCAATTGCTACTTGTTTGAAGGAGGGAGAGGAATTTTTTTTAATTTCTACTTGTCTGAAGGAGGGAGAGGAATTTTGTTCAACTACTACTTGTTTGAAGGAGGAAGAGGAAATTTGTTCAATTGCTACTTGTTTGAAGGAGGGAGATGAATTTTGTGAACAATTTCTACTTGTTTGAAGGAGGAACAAACAAGGAAGAATCTCAATTTTTTTACATTCATTTGTGTATACTTCAAAAAAATTCAATCATGGGATCACAATGTCGAAATAAGAGGAAAGATAGGAAGGTATTGACCCATGAAGAAATTCAAGGAAAGAGGGAGAAGGAGGCAAAAAGACAAAGAGAAAGAAGAATGAGAATTCAATGAATGAATGATGGTGAAGCATCCAATTCCATAACTATTGAAGATAAAAACATTGAGGAGACCATGGATGTAGATGATGCAAACTTGCAAGAGGTGAATGTGGAAACTAATACAAATATACAAACTACTCCTAGTATGTCTTCAAATAACCCTTTCAATGCTATGGATAATGTTTCAATAGGCACAAGTTCAAGTACGTCTTCAAATCCACCTTTGAGCCTCATGGAAATGGTTTTTATTAGAGATTTAAAAATGCTAGATATAACAATGTTGACATCGATATTATTCATAGAGTTCAAGATTTGAGTCAATTTTTTGTTGACAATGAAAATGAAAATAAAAATCCTTCCAATGAAAATGAAAATGAAAACCGTTTTGTTATTGAAAATGAAAATGAAAATCCTTTTATTGAAAATGAAAAATAAAATCCTTTTATTGAACCTAAAAATGAACACTATTTTGTTGATGAAAATGAAAATAGTTTTGAAGTTGAAGTTGAAAATGAATTTCTAGGAAGTGATGTTGAAAATGAATATATATTTTTTTAAATTGAAAGTGATGTTTTGGATAATCTTCCTGGTAAGATTTCTTGGAGATAAGTAAGAACACATGCTAATAGATTATACAATCAATTTTTTTATCGTAAATTTCTTTTAGTTCAATGTCAACTAATGATGCAATTGATGAGAATGTGGAAAATGAGAAAAGTAATGAAAAATTTAGGCATTTTTGTTAAACAAAGAAGAAAAGATCAATCGGTAAAACATGTTATGTCTACTATTGCTAGTGCCATTCAGTCTATTGGAAAAAATAGTTGATCTAAAGATAAGAATGCAACAAGAAAAGCTATAACAACTGTTATATTTAATAAAACAACTTTGAATAAAAGAATGGTAAGAAATATTAATGAAGTTTTAAAAATACATCCTAAAACATTGCTAAGAGCATCAAAAAGAAGAGAAAGTATAGAAAATGATCCAATTTACCAATGTTGGAGTTTTAGTGGTCGACTTGTTGATGGTTAAAATGACACAAACAACATTAAAACATAATATTTCTACTCTATTTCTCCTGAAAAAGAAAGACTACATGTAGTGGCCTAACTCCCAAGGTCCTGGTAGTTGGTTCTCAACTATCTGATGTCAGTCAATTGGTTCATGCAACTGTAATATTCAAGGGGCCTGTGCTAGTAACAAAGGATTCAAGCTATGACTCTCTTTATCAAAATAGTTCCTGTAAATCAATGGGTTTTAAATAAAAGAAAAAGATAGATCCAAGGGGTAAATCAGTAAGTATGAATTAAATTTATCTAATATCCAGACATATACTTTCAACAATGAATGTTTTCTTAACCGATCACAAAAACCATAGCATGACACAACCCACAATATGACTGTACCATCGTATACATCTTAGGTGCTTAATTCAATTCCACTTATTCGCATATAACAAGTATTTCCAAGATTTCAAAACAACACACATTCATTCATCATTAAAACTATAGATCAACAGACTTCAATAACTTTAATTCAATGACAATTTAACAAGATAATCTTTAAACCTCGTTTCTTCTAATGACTTTCATCACATAAGAAACTATCATGCTTCAGCACAATCACTGGCATTTAGGTGGATTATAACTCATTAACCTTATCAAACAACACAATTCAATGTAAACTCCATATTTCATAAACCTGCAATTCTATTAACTGTCAAAAAGATCTGGTACAATGTATCTCTACAAAAACTCTATAAAATTCTATCTCCTAGCACTAGGTAAGCCAATCCAATTCTCAATTAGCCAACCCTTACAATGTGATACCCATCTGGTATTTATAGATATACAAAAGAAGTTTGAACTTCACTTCTATCTTAGGCTTTCCACCTTTTTAGGAACAATCAACTTTCTTGGAACTCAGATCAACTTTGATCATGAGTTCTTACATTATGCATTCAGCTTGATCTAACAATAGAAGATAGAAATAGAAGAAAAGAAGTCATGCACCCTTAAGACTGTCAGTGTTGCATGCATGCAACATGCAAGGAAGAAGATCATCATGCGACATGCAAGGAGGAAGAACATCATGCATGCAAGATTTCTATGCATGTGAAGCTAGATTCGCTATGAACTCATCATAATTGGTGAAGACTTGTTGTAGCATATCCATATCTGGCCCACCAATCCAGTCATCTTCAAATTTGATGCGATCCAACTCAACTGCAAAAAACTCTTTCATACTTTTTACCTTGATCAACTCTCTCCCTGCAGCTTTTATTTCTTCTTTGACTTCTACAAGTCGATCTATCACCAAGTCTCCTCCATCATCTTTCTCCTGCATGAGTCCTTGGAATCTTTCATTCCATTTCTCTCTAACCTGACTCAACGGCACGCCATCTTTGGTCATTACATTCACATCTACAATTATGGCCATAACCGCTTCCAACTCTTCCAACTGCTCAGTTAAATTATTAACTGCTTCCTGAATCTCATCCTTATGCTTGCTCAAAAAGCCAGTCCTAAACTTAAGTATGCGAGAAGTCTTTTCTACAAAATCTTTGTTATCATCTTGGAGTATAGATTCTTCTAGAAGAGTAGTTAGAGGCAATGTATTTATCTTCTCTAACTTTTCACTATACTCTTTATACTCTTCTTCTAACTTCTCGGTGCCTCAATATATTGATGCATCTCTTTTATTACTCCTTCTACTTCTTTGTAAGTTTCAAACCCTTTTTCCAAAACCTCACCTACCTCCCGGTTCAATTTGTCTATCCATTTATCAACCATCTCCGCCTTACCTCTAACTTGCACCAAATCATCAACCTCCTTTTTGCTTAGCAAAACAAGATTCTCAATTGCTGCAACCTGTTGTGACCTTGGAGAGGAGACACTCTTCAAGAATGAATGTAACTAATCCAATTGAGCCTTAAGCTCATCCTTCTTTTGTTTGTCCTTGATCATTCTTGATTTAGTCGTTGAAGCCACCACATCAATCAGATTCATTTGTTGATTTCTAGTGGGTCTTCCCAAATTAACCGTACTCAATTGATAGTCTGTCAACTACATATCCCCTACCTCCTTTTCAGTCATAGGCACGGCACATTCAGCAACTATCTCCCCTTTATCTGTGAGTCTGGTAGAATGCAAAACTTTAGCCTTCTTCTTAGGCCTTTCCTGTTCAATCTCCTTCATCATGTCCTCCCAATTAAGAGGTTGAGGAGGTGTTCTGGCTCTCTTTTGTAAATCTAATTTCAACCATATAGGAACACTAGGAGCATTCATCATCATGGAAGAGGAAGCAGCAACTGTAGAGGATGGCTGAACATTTACCTTAGGTTAAGAATCAACCTTTGCTTTCTCTTGTTGTTCCTGCAGCACATGCATCTACACCAACTTCTCAGCCTCTTCTCTATCTCTTTGTTCCTACACTTTCTTGTCTTCTTCTTCTTTTCTCAATCTCTCCTCTTCCATTTGATCCTTCTCTAACTTCTCTTTCTCTAAGTCCTCTCTTTCCAACTATTTTGCCTCCAAAGCTTTAAGTTTTGCAGCTTCGGCATCTTCTTTTTGCTTCCTAATTAGCTCTTCGGCCTCTTTTTCTTTCCTTATCTTTTCTAATTCTTCCTTTTCTATCCCTTCCATTTCCAAGGCTATGATTTTCTCTACCTTTTCCCTTTCTTCTTCAGCTTGCTATTTCTTTATTAGCTCTTCAGCATCTCTCTCCTTTCTTAGAGCTTCAGCTTCTTGTTCTTTCTATCGAGCCTCCTCTGCAAGCTTCAATCTAGCAACCAGGGCTTCCTTTTCCCTTCGGTTTCTTACTTTCTCCTCCTCAAGAACATGGATCTTCTAGATTAATTCTAGCTTGTCATTTTCTACCTTGACCTTGATCTCATGCTCTCGTTGCCTCATTTGCTCCTCCATTTCATCAGCTATTATCCTTGTTTCAATTTCTTTTACCTTTGAATGTTGCTGTTGAAGTAGAGCATCAGCTTGTAACTTTGCATCCATTTCCTTTTGCTTCTCTGCAGTAGCCCTTGCATCAAACTCCCTTGTAGCATCTTCAAACTGCTTCCATTGCTCTTCCTGCGTCAGAATCAGCTCAATAGTCCCCTCAAAAGGCATGTTTTCTTGCAGGTCCTTCTCTGAAAGAGTTTCATATGAGTCTGTCTCAATTTCTACCAATTCTTCCTCCACTTCTTTTCCTTTAGCAGCTTCAGCCATGGCATAAAGTACTCCTTGAACTTCTTTACTTTTCTTTCTTGTGAGTGGGGCTTGTGTGGATGACTCACCCAATGTAGGCGTAGAAACAACAGATTCAATTGGCACATCTCCCTCCGGTGTCTCTTCTTCTTCATCAACTACCTCAAGCTCTATTTCTTCAACATCCGGAGGAAAGAATTCCAATGGTTCCTTGGAAGGTGCTTTTCTTTTAATCCTCTTATACCTTTTCCCTTTCTTAATGACTGGTCCTTGAGGAGCTTGAGCTTTCATCATCAACCATTGCACACTTCTATCCAAGACCATTCTTCCAATTTTCTTAATATCAATGGTTTCTTCCTCATTCCAGTCTATTGGATCTAAGTTTTTGGTGCCAATGTTCAAAGCTTCATATGAGGGATCTAATACCATTCCATCATCCACCAAAGTGTCAAGAATATTCTCTTTAATACCAAGCTCTACCATAAGTGAGACTGGTAATCTCTCATAATTCTTCTTCCTCAAGTCATATTCATCCTGCCTATCACACCAAAAATCCTCCAACAAATTAAAGTGTTTAGTGAACACTGAAGGTAATAAAGCATGCATTTTCTCCCTTGGATCAAAATACTTACGAGCTGTATACAATCCCAATTTCAATTGTATCAACTCATTACAAAACACCTTTGCTCCCTTAAAATTTTGACAATTGTATTCACCCAATGTCATGGGAAACTTATGGCATCCTGTCTTGTGCTTGATCCCAAACCTAGCATTAACTCCAATGGCTTGATATACAAATTCCATAAGCACTATTCTATTGTTGCAGCATCTTGGAAGCAAATGGGGATGACCTTCAAAACCAAACAATCTGAAGTATGTAAATTTGGTGTATTGGATATACCAACTTCCCCATTCAGAAATGAATGCCATAGCTTCTTGACTTAATCTATATCCTACATCTCCACTGAACTAGTTGATAACCACATATAAAAATGCATCATTGACTCTTCTGAAGTGAGTCTCAGCAACCTAAAGAAATAATTGATTGTAGTATTCCCATACCTTCCTTTGTCCATCCAAGGCTCCCATTATACCTACTCTGCTTAATCCTGGGAAAATCCCCAATCTTGTTGTAGCATAGACCACATATGAAGTCATGAAGAAAGATTTGGTCTATCTAACCCTTGTGAGCTGATCATGTATGGCATCAGAAACAATCATTGACCAATCAAATTGATAATCACCCTGAAATATTACTTGAATAAAATGAAACATCCATTCCTTGAAGTGGAAGGCATCCCTCTTCCCAAACACTCTGGACAGCATTAATATCAAATCAGATATCTCCTTCTTGAAATCTGCCCTCTTTGGCTAGTCTGCCACTTTGCTTAAAGATTTCTTCTCTGTGCTTAACCATCTTTTATTTAAGTGAGACTTATTGGAGTCTTTATGCTTGCTATATTTCTCCAATGCCTCTGCCTCAGTTAGCTGCACCAAATTCTTGGGATCAGGAACATTAAATATGCTTTGGAACATTTGCGGAGTAAGATCTATAATCACATTATTCTGTGAATCCATGCACAATCTTGTAGCTGGATTATAAGTACTGGCCACTGTCAATATCAACTCCGGACACTAAACTGATAAAGGAAACATAGTGTTATGTGCAAGACCAGAGTCAACAATCCTTTGACTTCTCTCTGTCAAGTTTGCTCGTTCTGCAAAGGTCTCTTCATGTAATTCTTCAAAGCTATACTGGCCCAAATTAGTATATGTGATATCTGACCAGTCTGATTCCACCTTGCTTACTTTCACCACCGGATTCCTATGATCATACCTCAATGTATAAGGTAGTTGTTCTGGTTTCACCTTCTTGATTTTCGGTGCTGTCTTTGATGTTCCAGCCAGTCGATTCCTTCGAGCAGCCTCTCCTGACGTTCCTGACATCTCTCAAATATCCTGCAAGCAAACCTCTAATTAGACCTTTAGATAAATCATCATAAAACATGCTTTTAAAACATACCTGTTACACATACATCAGAGTCAGAACCAGACAGAAACACAAAAGAATCTCTTTTACAAAACTGGCAGACTCGGAGCAAAAACCAATATAGGAACTTCACCTAATAACAAACGGGCTCGGAGTTCGAGTTGGGGAGGTTATCGGAACCGGGATCGAAAAAAAAATCAGATTTGGTTTTCTTCAAATTTTACTTTTCATATTCTATTTCCATTCTGCCTCCGCCTCCGATTTGATCATCATTACTTTGAAGAAAGACTTTCCATTATATGCGGAGCTGGACACGGGATGGAAATGGAATTTATAACCTTCGCAAACAAAATTCTTAAGTTCAATATCAGTTCCAATCCCGCCTTCGCCAGCTATCACATACTTCAAGGAAAACCTTTTAAAACTCGGAATTGGAAACGAGATAGAAATGGAATTGATAACTTTTGTAAAACAAAACTCTTATGTCCATAATCCATTCCAATCCCGCCTCCACCTATGCTAATCATGACATCATCAAATTTATTCATTTTCAACATAACTGCATGATTTAGACCTAGGTCGCTATAAAATGACAAGGAGCTTTAAAAATACCATACTCATATGACCATGGGGAATCAATGGCACTTCTAAGATATCATTTTTTAAATCATTTAAAGTAATTGTAGAGACCAACGAAACCCTAATCTAACAAACCTAATAAAACTAGGGCACGAGTTTAAAACCCTACCATTCTACCAAACGACGAAATCCTAATTTAAACAATAAATCTAATCTACCCTAACTCACTGTAAAATCTCTAATCTACCTCACTGTAAATTCTCAATCTAACTCACGCCATTAAAAACCTTTAATCTAATCTAATCTACTGCAAATCGAAAATGACACGACACAATCATGATTAAGACGTGAAAGCGACAATGCCCAAAAATAGAAAGAAACGACACGATAAAACAAGACAACAAAGATTAAAGCAAAACAAACAAGCCAAAACAAGAACCTGCTCATTCAATCACATCAATGATCATAAAATTGCTTTAAAACACAATGATTGAACACATGAGCAAATATAAAGGAAAACACAACGAACACAACTGCAAATAAACAACGAACAACAAAGATAAAAGACCTACCTCAAACGCAAACAAAGCCACACTAACTTTTTGAATCAATTCGCACACAATATCCCTTCTCTATCTTGATCAATTTGCTCAAACGAACTCTGCTATTGCTCTTCGCGCTCTCAGACTTATAATAATAACAATAATGATCGGCTTTAACCCTTAATAAAGAAAAATATGTGAATTTCTACCTACATCGGAAACCGCCATTAATGCATTAAAACGCAGTAAAGGCGGAGTCAGAACTGTAAGAGAACGAACACTGGTCTGTAGTGCAACTTCAGTCAAAAAGTCAACGACAAAAATTGGCGGGGGCGGAACTAAAATGGAATCGGGATCTTAAACTCATAAAATTTTCAAACCTTATTCCTATTCCGGCTCCACGTCCGACAACTAAAAACAAAACAATAACAAATACAAAAAGTTAAGTAAAAGACCAACCTAATAAAACAAAACACAAAAATCGAGACAAAACAAACATTAAAAAGTAGCGGAGTCGGGATCGAAATAGAATTTGATTTTGCAAATTTTGATAACAACCATCCCAATTCTCAGTCTGGCTCCACTTCCGC
Source organism: Sequoiadendron giganteum (assembly GCA_007115665.2). NCBI lineage: Eukaryota > Viridiplantae > Streptophyta > Pinopsida > Cupressales > Cupressaceae > Sequoiadendron > Sequoiadendron giganteum. Next base: position 537,588,934 of record CM021104.1, on the reverse strand, counting down.
TAAAGACCAAAAACAAAGGAAAAGAAAAGACTGTCGGGATAGCACCAAAAACAAGCCTCAAAAGAACTTTTAGAACCTGATTCAGCTCCGGTTCCGATTCCGACAGAGAAACCAAAGAAAAATAAAGTATTGGAAAAACCAAACTCCAAACTTTGTTTCAAAAACAACTAAGTACAAAAAACACAAAGGGGGATCCATTTTGACCAAGGCAAAAGATGGGGTGGTTATGCAAGGCATAACACGACTCCCGAGGTTTGACATGAAATTGAATGTTGAAATTAAATCTTTGATTGAAAAATATTAGCATGATAATACTAGTGTATCATCTAGTGCTAGAGATGTTTTAAAATTAAGAGTGGGGTCCAAAGTTTGTGATCCTCATCCAAAAGACCTATTAGATACAACACAAACTGAATTTTATAGAAATTTTTGTGGTAATTTAGTGTTACTTGGTAATATTAAAATAAGTAAAAAGTCTTTTGAAAAATGTAAACCTTGGTATGTAAAAATTAATAAGAAACAAATATCTTGTTGTTGTAAAACACATGTTCAATTTCGTTATTTTTATGATTTTTTTGATATATACGTAGTAATTTGCATACTAACATGATTATGTAGGAATGTGGTATTAATATGCCATTTCAAAAAATAAGGGAGTTTATATCAAGTTTGTTTTGTGAAAGATCTAATGGAAAATTATTTTATTTTATTTCTTGTATTTCTGGACAATGCAAGTTAGTTGTGGAAATCTTTCATTCTTAACAGTTTGCATGCATGAAAGTGTTGATAATGATTTTGGAAAACAATTAGTGGATGTTGAAAGATTTAAGAATGTTAACTATTCTCTAAAAGATGGAAAAATTGGAAAGCGTTGTGATTTAGTTACATAAAAAGTTAGTGTACATGCATTCATATTAGAATTTAAGAATAAGATTGTACCAAAATATGTCATGTTCTCTCAACATGATCGATGGATTGATGACCAATTTTGTGCATGTAGAAACACATTTCTAGTTGGTAGTATACTATCAGCGGTTGATTTTGCAGAAAACTATACTCTAGCTCCGCGAGAGGAAATTCAATCATAGTATTATAATTTAGTGCAAGTATCTATGCTCATATTGTTTATAGATGTGTAGATGATAGAACAGAGGACGAGAGAAAAGTTTTGAGGGAATATCATTTCTATTTGAGTGACAACCGGTTACACTCGTCAGAGTTTGTTCAATACTATTTCAATATATTTTATATAAATTTAAGAGAAAGAGGAATCCAGATGATAAAACACCTCATATAGTCAGATAATTATACGCGACAGTTCAAGAATGCTCGAATGTTCTATTGGTTAAGTAGGGTTCACAAGGAGCTTAATGTCCAACATATGTGGAATTTTTTTAAGCTGGGCATGGTAAAGGAGAACATGATGGAGCTGGTGTGTGTGTTAAAAGAATTCTTGCTAGAGAACAATTGAAATTTGAGGATGCAGTAAAGTTTAAAGATGCATATGGGATTGTGGATTAGTGCAATACAAGATTATCTACACCTGGTTCAAACGAGTACTCTATAGTTCACCGATTCTTTTGGTTGGTTGAAGAAGAGAGCATTCTACCTAGACTTGATTGTGAGACAGTCGGTGGATCTACTAAATGGAATTCATTTAAGAGTTTGAATGCAAGCACATGGACTATTTGGATAATGGAGCTTCCATGTTTTTGTCAATTTTATATCTCAGGATATTGGGAAGCATGTGAAAATATGGAATGGGTTGAAGATTTGAAGCAAAGACCATTGAAACCTACACAAGCACATAATCAATATGAAATAACCATTGAAGACAATGATCAAGTGTTTGCATCGAAAGACTATGACCATGTTTTAGACCTTGTACAAGAAGGTAATTTAATTCATTTTATTTCACTTTATTACTATTTTTTAATACTAAATTATTCATTTATATACATATGAATGGATGTATGTAGATTGGTCAAATTATATGGACATGCATAATTTATTAAATCATTTTTTTTTGTAGGACATGTGTATGTTGTTGTTGCACCTGAGGGGAATGAAGAGGAAACAAAATATTGGTTGGCTCATTGTGTGGAGACTAAACATAATTTAATAACACATCGAGAATATGATGATGGCTATCATTATCCAACAGGTACGGTGATCCCCTTAAGACATCCCCTTAAGAAAATTTTGATAACAAGTTTTTGATCCCTTTAAGAAAATTTTTAGAACTTCTTTGATCCCCTTAAGAAAATTTTGAGAACTTCTTTGATGATGGTTATCATGTTTTCCAATAGGATTGGTGGTGGTTGTTGGAACTTGGCTATGAAAATACCTGATAAGGAAGAATGGTCTGCCTACATTCAAAGATTATGGAACACATAAAAATATTATACACTATTCACATTTGGTGGTGGCAACAAATATAAAACTAGATTGGTATCATGGAAGACCTACAAATAAAGAGTTATGGACAATTTCTATGGAAGAGCATGAGACAATCATAGATGCATTGCAAAAAAGAGAGGATGTAGATGGTACAATGGAATAAGTAAATTTAGGTAAATATAGTTTTAGTTTTATATTGTCCTTTTAAATAGATTAAATACATGTTTTGATATTTCTCAAGTGTGTTATTAGTTGAAATTGCTTTAAATTGTCCTTTTATAGATCCTTAAGCCATCATCACAAAAATGAGAGTCCATGCAAATTCAACCTAGACAACATGGAATACCTGGTAAAAATAGGTAATTATTAATTATATTATATTTAAATACATGTTTTGATTGTATATTGATATTGCTTGTACATTAATAGTTAAAATTGATTTATTATCATTTTTTGTATCCTTAAGCCGTCATCACATTGATCTCATACTTTAAAACAAAAAGGAGAGTATGGAGATTCAACCTACACACATGTGTGGAATACTTGAGTTGTGTACATATAGATAGTTTTAAATAAATTAAAATATGTATGTTTTGATGATTTCATTGATATTGCTTGTACCCTTTTGATATCAGGTGGCATGAAGACCTACTACATTTTGGGCACAAGTTTCAAATGTTCTTGAGATGTCATAGAAAAAAATTTTAAACATTGTTTTGAGTTGACATATATGTACATACATAATTACACAATTAAACATTTTGTACAAATTACAAATACATGTACATACACAATTATACTCTATGTACTTTCATGTATCAAAATCAATATTGTATATACATTTTTTTACTTTGAAAATTTAAATTTGATTGTATAATTACTAAATATCATTTATAAATTATTGTTAAATCAATTATATCAATTATGATTAAATATGAGACATGTACTTTTGATGCAGGGGCATCCAGAAGATTCAAAGAACATTCAGTTGCACAGTTTCGATGATGCAATGAAGTTTAGTATGATGGCTAGCTCAGTATGTTGAGGATGAGAAGTCATGGATTAAAGGATTTGTTGAAAAGTATGTCTAGTTTATCCACCAAAAGTTTCAGAGGTTCACATGAAGATTCAATCAAGTTATTAGTATATATGTTTTGATGGTTGTTTGATTGCTTTAGTTGGTGTTCCTGAAAGAAGACGATGTGATTCAAGTAGTCTGAGTTGTTGTGGATGTTTCAGTGGTGATTCATGGATGTTTCTAGATCGATATCTGTTGGTGTTGTCATTTCTCATTGACTGTTGTGCTCGCAATTGGTGATTTTCCTTCTAGGAGTTCATGTTTTCATGTTCTTGGCAGACAAGATGATTGTAGCGTGTTGTGGATCTTCGAGGCTAATTATTTAAGTTGTTTCATGTTTGATACATGTTTTTTTGGGTCCCTACTATGTTTGGGCTGAACTTGGTTGATTCGTATTGATAATTGCTTATGGATTTGGGCCAACAGTTTGTATACATTTTGGTATTTTGTTGGGCCGACATGTAGTGGATGTTATCCTTAGATGTGGATATATATGGCCGATTGTTTATACCATTTGGGCAGTGTGTGTGAGGCAAGAAGCACAATGTGTGAATAATTTTCTAATCTTTCAAAGGTAGAATCCATCATAAGAGGTTCGAGATCAATTGTGTGAATTCATGAAGCAGGGTGATAAACTATTTTGACCCGGAGAGGTCACAAATCAAGAAATTGTGAAGTGGAAGAGATCTTTGATGGATAATGTTATTGTATGAATTTATTATAATTCCTGGGTTGTGGCCTAACATCTATAAAGCCCGAGTGGCACATGTAATGTTGTTTTGAGATCAGATATAAGGAGGAATGAACTTTGAAGGTTGGGTTTTTCCCCTTGAGAGTTTTCCCAGGAAAAATATTGTGTCATGTGTTCTTGCATATCTGTTATCTTCATGTTGATTAACTGTTAGCTTTTGTTGTATATCAATAAGATCTTAGTGTTAGTTGTTTAGGCTGTGAGGTGGGACAGTCCCTCATCGGACCCTCCTACCTTGGATTGCATTAATTGGTATCGGAGTTGGTTGTGAATATGTTGGTTGGTTGTGAATTTGTTAGCTAGTTGTGAATCTTTATTAGAGCAAGTTGAAGAGTTGGTTGTGAATCTGTTGTAGAATGGGGAAGATTGGGAAAAGGACAAAGAAGGAAAAGGAAAACCTAATATGTGAAAGGGAGACCTTGGAGGAAGAATTGTGCGAACTCAGGAAGTGTAATTCAGAATTGATGGAAAGGATGAAAGAGCTAGGAAAAGACAAGTATGATGCTCTTGAAGAAGAACTGAAAAATGAAAGAAGGAGAAATGAAGAACTAGAAGTAGAGCTAGATAAGTTTGAGGATATTGAAAAGGAAATGGAAGAATGATTCAAGTTGTTTAAGAAGTTGGATAAGAATACCAAAGATTTGGAGGAAGGTATGAAAGAGTTGAACAAGGAGAACAATTTGCAGAAGAAGGAAATATTTGACTTGAAGGAACATGTTAATTAGTTGGAGAAGGAAAATGAAATATTGATATCTAAACCTGAAGTGTGTGAAGTTTCCTATGATACTGATGATTTGTGTGATGTTGCAGAAGGTGAAGTTGAAGATAACCATGTAACGAAGCCTGTAATTGTTGGAGATGGTATCGGTTTCAAAATCATGCAGAGAATGGGATACAGAGGAAGAGGATTGGGAAAGCAGGAACAAGGAATGACATAACCTATTGTACCGGTAAGGAGAGAAAAAGGTGAAGGCCTTGTATATGACAGAGGTAAGGATGTTGCTACAAGTTCAAGTGATTTGAATCAAGGAAGAAAAGGTATGTATTGTTCACATTGTTTAATAGGCATGGACATGAAAAGGAATTGTGTTGGGATCTATATCCTTGTAAGTTTTGTGGACTAAGGAATCATTTTAAGAAGATCTGTTGGAATAAAATGAGAGGAAGAAAGCCTAGGATGGATTGTATACAGATGAATTATGGATGGATTGATGGATCAAAATGGAAGTATGTTTCTCATAAGACCAAAAAGTTTTACAGACTAAAACATTCATGTGTTGAGGGAAAGGAAGGATCAAGATGCAGAGAAAGAAGACCTTATGCAGAGCAGGACAACGAAAGTTATTCAAACTATAGAGGGAGAGGTAACATGAGTCATAATTCTTATCACAGTGAAGGATACATGAGAGATTTGATAGAAAAACTTTTTTTCAAGTTTGGAAGAAGAAATAATCAAGCACTAAATGTCATCAAGAACCTAATACCCGAGATGCTAATGAAAGAGAAGCAATAAAAGGTGCAAAAATAGTTTGTGCAAATGAGGAAGAGCTTGTTGATGTAGGATTAGTTTACCCAGAGGAAGGGGAAATTTTGGAGGAATCAGATTGGATAGTGGAACCAGAAGCAACAAAGATCTTAAGGAGACTTGTGAATGTAATGAACCAGTGTAAAGAATAACCGAAAAAAGGGAGTCTACATTGCAGAGATAGAGAATAGTGTAGGAACAGTATTTGCAAATAAGAAAAATATAACATTTTGAGTTCTCTAAAGGAAATGTAGAGATCAAAAATTATTGTAGAGGAAATTCAAAATTGTATTGATGGACCAAGGAAGTCATATGATTGTCCTGAAGGATGCATGTATGTATGGGTTGACTCTTAGTTGATTGAAGCAAACACTGAAGAACTTGAGGCAACTTGCAGGGTGGCTTGCTTAGATTGTCGACCAGTGAGGTAGTGCAAGGCATGTAAGTAAATGATTGAAGCATACATTGATCTTGATGCAACTTGAGGAGAAGGCTTGTTCAGATTGCCAACCATTGAGGCAGTACAAGGCTTGTAGGTAGATCACCGAATCTAGATTACACTTGAGGCAATTTTGCAAAGTGGACTTGAATAGACTACCGACCATGAGGAAGTTGCAAGTACGTATGAACAAATCACCAAACCAATTCAAGGAGACATCATTTATTTTGACATAACTTAGCCTAAAGTGAAGAGGCTCACTTTTCAAATAACCTCGAGAGTCTGATGCAGGGGCATCCAAAAGATTCAAAGAACATTCAATTGCAGAGTGTCGATGATGCAGTGAAGTTTAGTATGATGGATAGCTTAATATATTGAGGATGAGAATTCATAGATTAAAGGGTTTGTTGACAAGTATGTCTAGTTTATCCACCAGAATTTTTAGAGGTTCACATGAAGATTTGATCAAGTTAAGAGTATCTGTGTTCTGATGGTTGTTCGGTTGCTTTAGTTGGTGTTCTTGAAAGAAGATGATGTGATTCAAGTAATCTGATTTGTTTTGGATGTTTCATTGGTGATTCGTGGATGTTTCTAGATTGAGATCTATGGGTGTTGTTGGTTTGCATTGATCATTGTGCTCACAATTGGTGATTTTCCTTCTGGGAGTTCATGTTTTTATGTTCTTGGTCGACAGGATGAATTTAGCATGTTGTGGATCTTCGAGGCTAAATGTTTAAGGTGTTTCATGTTCAATACATGTTATTTTGGGTCCCTACTATGTTTGGGCTGACCTTGGTTGATTCACATTGATAATTGCTTATGGGTTTGGGCCGACATTTTGTAGACATTTTGGTATTTTGTTGGGCCAACATGTAGTGGATGTTATCCTTAGATGTGGATATATATGGTCGATTGTTTATACCATTTGGGCAGTGTGTGAGGCAAGAAGCATGATGTTTGAATAATGTTCTAATCTTTCAAAGGAAGAATCCATCAGAAGAGGTTCGAGATCAATTGTGTGAAGTCATGAAGCAGGGTGATGAACTGTTCTGACCCAGAGAGGTCACAAATCAGAGAAATTGTGAAGTGGAAGAGATATTTGATGGAGAATGTTACTGTATGAATTTTTTGTATTCTTGGGCTGCGGCCTAGCATCTATAAAGCTCGAGTGGCACATGTAATGTTGTTTCGAGATCAGATATAAGGAGGAATGAACTTTGAAGGCTGGGTTTTACCCCTTGAGGGTTTTCCCGAGATAAATCTTGTGTCATGTGTTCTTGCATATCTATTATCTTCATGTTGATTAATTGTTAGCTTCTGTTGCATATCAGTAAGATCTGAGTGTTATTTTTTTAGGCTATGAGGTGAGACAGTCCCTCATCAGACCCTCCTACCTTGGACTGCGTCAACTTTGAAGTATTTCATCCCCTTAAGACGTCCTATTAGGACATATCCTATATATTATACTTAATTATATCATTTGATATGATGAGTCACCCTACTTTGAAACTTTAAATTTGATTGTATAATCACTAAACAACATGTATATTACTGTTAAATTTGGTTGCCTTGAGCAACTTCACCCAATTTTGACAATTTCTTTGATCCCCTTAAGACGTCGTATTATGACATATCCTAAATATTATACTTAATTATACCATTTTTTATGATGAGTCACCCTAAAGTATAATACTTGTTTACATCACTTAATATTTATACTTAATTATACTCTTCTTTGGTCCCCTTAAGACATCGTATTAGGACATATCCTAAATATTATACTTCATTATATCATTTGTTATGATGAGTCACCATAAATTCTAATACTTGTTTATATAAATTAATATTTATACTTAATTATACTCTTCTTTGATCCCCTTAAGACATTGTATTAGGACCCCTTAAGACATCATATTGTGACATGAATTAAATAAACATTGACACTATTAAAATTGTATAGAATGTGATTGTTATTTTGAGTCATCCTAAATTCTAAGTTAATTATATGAATTGCAATTAAATATGAGAAATGTAATTTGAGGAATTTCATCCCCTTAAGACGTCCATAGGTGAATATGTTTGTTATTATTTGATTTGTATTTTGAAATAATTTGGTTTAGGATGTTGCCAATTACATGGAAACTTGTAGATTAACTTAGTTGTCTCTTTTGACAGAGGATGTGACTCCCATTCCAACAGACAGTACCAGAAGAAAGGGTGGACGTAGAGGAAGAAGGTTGTAGTATTTTTGTTGGATGCTATTATTTGTTTTGACAACTTATAAATTAGTGTTCTTTGTGGAACCTGAGGTCAAGAGGGATTTTTCATTCTTAAGTTTTCTCTAGCACTTTGCATGATTTGTATATACAAGAGTACATGATTTAATTTCAAAACTTTAGCCTATTTTGGATAATTCAGTTGTATGATTTTTCTTTAATTTTATGTTGTAAAAGAACCAAGAAATATGGTGTATACTTATAGAACAATTTTTTTGGAAAAACTCATTACATTTTGATTGGTATTTATGTTTAGTTTATAGAATTTATTAATGCTTTTGTTCTCTAATCTTGTATGGTATTGTTTATTTCTTAAAATTTCACCCTTTGTGGTATATAAACAAATTGCTTTTGTTTTTAGATTATGATTTATTTTCTTATTTATTAGATAACCTGTATATAAGGACCCCTTAAGACATCCTATTAGGACCCCTTAAGGCATCCTATTAGGACATGAATTAAATAAGTGAACATTGAATAATTATCACTAATTATTGAATGTATATTATGTATTGATCATTAAATTTGTAAAGTACAAATATTGAAATGCCCTATTAATTTCAACTTTAATTTCATATTTGTATTTAAAATTAAACAATAATAAAGTCAATTATTTACAATATATCAAGTCCATGAAACCAATATATATTAAGTCCATAAGAGTACAATCCATGAAATAAAGTCCATGAAACAAAATATTAAGTCCATGAAACCAATATATATTAAGTCAATAAGAGTATAGCCCAAATAAAGTCCATGAAACAAAATATTAAGTCCATGAGAAACCAAATATGTATTCCATGAAATAATCAAATACAACCCATGAAATAATGTCTAACTCATATCATCTCTATAATCAAGAGACCTTTTCAGACCATGCAGACTATGTGAATGACCTGGACCACTCTATACAATAGAAATATAAAATTAGATGTAAGACGATTAAAAATGATTTAATGAAAATTTAATTTATAATTCATCATAAAAATAAATTACCATGGTATCTAGCTCTTGATGCTCTGGTGCACCTAGACCAACCTCTAAATGCTTTGAATCAATCTACATATTGTATAGGAGAAAATTTGCACCCCTAATACAAATTCCCCTTTCGTACATCTCCACTTTAGAAAACCAGAGGTGGAGGCTTAATTCCATATAATCCCATTGTTCACATCACACTTGGCACCTATTTTGAGTGTCGATGGAGGCATTTATGTCATGGACACCCATGCGACGCGCAGACATCCATGTGGTGCGTTTACTTCCCTGGCAGATTCCTATAGCTGGAGTCTGCAGATATTTTACACTTCCTATTGGAGGTCAAAGTGTAAAACCTCCCTTCGGTTGGCCGACCCAAATATGGCCATTTTCTTCCATTCCTTCTTCATATTCTCGATTCATTCATCCATTTTCATCTTCTTCACAAGTTTACACAATCTCTCCACACTTTGAGCATTCACTCCTATCTTTGTAGCAGCATTTCACACTCCATAGCAACAATCTATCACTCCATCACTTCAATAGAGCAAGTGTAGAATGAATCCATTGTAGTAGAGGCTTGAGTTCCTCTCATCTTTCTCCTCCACTAGCTTTGAGCACTTTGGATGGAGGTGGTAAGCTCCTCACTCATCTTCTCTATTACTATGTTGAGTAAGCATGTACTATTTTGTAGTTTCGTTTCTGTACTTAGCTTGTATTCCCTTCTTTATCACATTATTTCTATATCATTGCAAACTTGGTTGTCTGTGGAGGTGGAAACACCAAAACGGGGGTCTGACTGAGGTAGACCCCTAAACAACCCCCCAACATTTTCCCTCTTTTTTGTGTGCAAGTGGAGAGATCTTGGAGCAAGCTAGTGAAAATATTATTGTGTGAGATCATCTTCGTCACCCTTGCAGTAATATACTTCCTTTTATCACATTTTTCTTTATATTTCATACTTCATAATCTTATTTTGCACCTTTAGAAACTCTTAACTGGGTTGTTAGTCCATCTTTTAGAGGTTAGACCTTGTCTCCATGGATTTTTGGATGTACGAACACCAGCACACATAAGAGACACCAGCGTGACGTGTTGTCATCCCATAACCGTGCTTTTGTCCTCTGACAGAGAGCTATCTAAGACACAAAGTTGACCCTAAAGAATCGACTTGCCTAGTCTCCTTTCAACTCTCGAGTTTGCAGAGTGATCAAAGGACCGTGCAGTTCTCATCACTCTCATCCTACCTATCCTAACACTCCTTAAACTGAGGTAAGTTAGGGCAAACATACTGCTCTCGACCTTTCGTGAATTGGGGCCTTGCAATGGTTGGTCCCCCTCTCTTACACATATACAAGAGAAAGAAAGTTGAAATTAGATGAAAGTCTACAATTAAAAATGATTTAATTCAATTTAATTTATAATTCATCATATTTAAATTGTACTATACGAGGTTGTGCACCCTCTATTCCAGGACCTATTTGTACATGCTCAGCTACAAGATGTGTCTCATGCTATAAAATTAAAAAAAAATATGTATGAGCTCATGTATATACAATGTATAATTTCTAATTGACTTTAAATATAATAAAAAATCTAAATTATCATGATGTCTGGCTGCTCTACATATCCTCCCAGAGGTGTAACTATGACTGATTCAGGGAAGAAATTGGTAGTAACAAAGTCCTACAAGGTCAACTTTAAAGCATGTATACTTGAATTAGGTTTAAATGTATATTCAAGTTTGCACATTTTGTGTAGAAATTTTTTTAAACAACCTAAAATTTAGATGACTCGTGAGTAGTCGCCACATCTAATGTTTGTCTGATCCCCATTCTCATTGTCGTCTCAACCTAGATATACATATAGACATTTAGTTTTCTTATAATATTTACAAGTGTACATGCACATTTGATATATAGTGAATTCAAAATTTTCATAATTGTAAAGTTATAATAATGTAAGTTAAATAATTTACAATATAAATGTACCTTCCCATGATCTGAGATGCTCAATAGTGGATGAGTGCTCAACAACCCCTCGGGTGGAATCAACGTGGAAGTTGATTGAGTCCCCTGAACCAGCATAAATATTTTAAACATATGTTCATGATTGAATTATAAATTACAAAGTCAAGTTAAATAATTATTTCATATATAATTTAAAAAAATTGAAATCAAAATACCCCATGAGAGTTTCCAACTTTGACATGTGTCGACATATATACTCAAGGTGCAGATGATTTCCCTATCGTTGGTGTCATCTACACCAAACAGTTTGATTGTTAAAATGTATTGCAATTTTTTTGATATATATGTTTGAATTAAAATTCTTATAAATTCAACATGTAGATGCATATTTATACTTGTGTCGCACTATCCTCAGGGTGATTCTCTGTAGTAAGAAATTCTACAAATGAATTGAGGTGACAAGATGATCCACCAGAATCTCCATGTCCACCTGAACTGGGTGTGGCCTGATCAGGTCCATATCATAGCTAATGGAAACTAGTACATACATGTGGTGTCGACACTCATGGAGTGGTACTAGAACCAACTCCATAGAACACTCCTCCATCATCATGGTCTCTATGCTCCCTAGCCACTATTGTAGAAGCATGTTGATCAAGGTCTCTTGTGCGCGTACTCAAGGATCCTAATGTTGATACCACCGCACTTTAATGCACAGGTGAAGGAATGTCAAGACCAAGGGGTTGCGCATGCATAGAGTGTTGGGGATCAACCCTTGCCCCTAACCTCTGTTGTGGCATGCCACCACCAACACCCTGAAATGATTTAAAATCAAAATAATTGGGCTTTTGCACCAAAAAAAACTCTACATATAGTTTCCTCAAAAAAATATAATGGGACCTCCAGATTAGCATGTGGTGGATTGTCAAATACCATATACCATCGATCCCAAAAAATGTGCACTCATCTATGGATGTATACACTACCTCATGGATATTCTAGATTTAGTGGCAGGAATGGGCTGCTTAGTATTAGGGTCGATAAAATAAGGGGCTAGATGGGCTTTTGTTATTTTTAGGTCTAAAATTTGTTTATATGAGAGATAATCTACATAAAGTCATCTCATCTCCTCTCTATCGCGTCGATGGCTATCTAAGTCAGAATCAATAGTCCTAATGGCATCGACAACGTTTTGCATTGCAGATGTAAAACGTCTCACATGTGGTGCAATCAATGCTTCATTTTTTATAGCATTGATTTGGTTTTGAATGGATGCCACATGTTCATTGATACGTTCTCGCAAGCGAGCCTCATCTGATCTAGTAGGTGGTGGAGGTGGGATATGAGGTGGACGGGGTGGAGGGGGAGGTGGAGGTTGTTGAGGTGGTGGATTGATGATATCATCAATGTCAAATTGATCCATGATATCTATATAAGTGTTCACCTGCATTAAATTATACAAAATTACAAGAAATAGTTAAATTTTAAATGTACATGCAAATTTATTTAAATAGGATGTGCATACATATACATACACACACATACATTGATTGAACTTGAGCATGTGAATACAAATTTCAAAATTTAAGATGTACATACATTTAAAATAAAAAAATGATGCATAATCCATGCATATACATCATTCAACTAAATTATGTGTACATACAAATTTCAAAATTTAAGATCTGGAACTATGTAATTTTAATACATGTACATACTAAAAAATAAACTTGAAACATTCACAAAAAGCTCATTTATGTCTAACGCATATATAAATTACATTTTTCCAACAGGAGAAATCATGATAGTAGATAGTCATAAAATATATACTATTATAAATTCATCATTATAAGTTATTGTATTCATAAATTCAACACTAAAAACTATCCATCCAACCAAATTCATAAATTCATCACTAAAAATATCCATCCAACCAAATTCATAAATTCATCACTAAAAATATCCATCCAACCAAATTCACAAATTCATCACACAAAATATCCATCGAACCAAATTCATAAATTCATAACTATAAGATCATTGTCTTAATTTATAAAGTGTTGCAGCTCTCTACTGCATCTCTTCATTTCTTTGTGTTTTCCTTTTTCATAATCAGACTTTCTCCTCTCTAGTCATCATTGATACTCATCTACGACCCCATCCATAGCCCTAACAACATCAACAAAAATTTTCATCCTAGATGCAAAAAGCCTCAAAGGTGGTGTGATACATTCTTCATTTTGAATAATGTTGATTTGATCCTGAATCGTTCTAACATCGACATTGATTTGTTCTTGCAACGAGCACCATCGGTTTCAGGTGGTGGAGGTGGGGGGTTATGAGGTGGAGTGGATGGAGGTGGAGGTGAAGGTAGTGGAGATGGAGGGCATGGAGGTGGATTGTGGATATTATTGAATTGATCCATGATCTCTAAGATATAAGTGAACCTACATTAGATTTGTAATTTCAAAATGTAAGATACATGTTTAGGAAATAACCTTAAACCATTCAATATAAATGGCCTAACTGAATGTGTAAATGATAAAATGTGTAAGCCTCATTTATGTCTAAGGCATGTTACTTGAATGAAAAAATAATTAACTATTAATATAGGATGGCTTGAGGGGATATGTGTATTAATATAGGATGGCTTAAGGGGATCTATGTATACAAAAAGACATGGCTTAAGGGAACAAAATTTGGTGAAGTTTCCCAAGGCAACCAAATTTCATTAAGGTCCTAGGACAAAATGAATTCTTTAGGGTTTATGGTTTAGAGTTTAGGGTTTAGGGTTTAGGGTTTTAGGTAATGGGATGGCTTAAGGGGATCTATGTAGTAAGGTCCTAGGACAAAATGACATGGCTTAAGTGAATAAAATTTGGTGAGGTTGTCCAAGGCAACCAAATTTCATTAAGGTCTTAGGACAAAATTATGGCTTTGGGGATTAGGGTTTAGAGTTTAGGGTTTAGGGTAATAGGATGGCTTAAGGGGATCTATGTAGTAAGGTACTAGGACAAAATGACATGGCTTAAGGGAATAAAATTTGGTGGAGTTGCCCAAGCCAACCAAACTTCATTTTAAGGTCCTAGGACAAAACAAATGCTTTAGGGTTTAAGGTTTAGAGTTTAGAGTTTATGGTTTAGGGGGATCTATGTAGTAAGGTCCTAGGAAAAAATGACATGGATTAAGTGAATAAAATTTGGTGAAGTTGCCCAAGGCAACCAAATTTCATTAAGGTCCTAGGACAAAATGATGGCTTTAGGGTTTAGGGTTTAGGGAGATAGGATGGCTTAAGGGGATCTATGTAGTAAGGTCTTAGGACAAAATGACATGGCTTAAGGGAATAAAATTTGGTGGAGTTTCCCAAGGAAACCAAATTTCATTTTAAGGTCCTAGGACAAAATGAATGCTTTAGGGTTTAGGGTTTAGAGTTTAGAGTTTATGGTTTAGGGAGATCTATGCAGTAAGGTCCTAAGACAAAATGACATCACTTAAGTGAATAAAATTTGGTGAAGTTTCCCAAGGCAACCAAATTTCATTAAAGTCCTAGGACAAAATGATGGCTTTAGGGTTTAGGGTTTAGAGTTTAGAGTTTAGGGTTTACTGTTAAATTTGGTTGCCTTGGGCAACTTCACCAAATTTTGAGAACTTCTTTGATCCCCTTAAGAAATGTCATATTAGGACCCCTTAAGACATCGGTTTACGGTTTAGGGTGATAGGATGGCTTAAGAGGATCTATGTAGTAAGGTACTAGGAAAAAATGAATGATTTAGGGTTAGGGTTTAGAGTTTAGAGTTTATGGCTTAGGGTTTAGGGTTTAGGGTGAAGTTTGGTTGGCCCTTGGAATAATGGACTTGCAAGTTAGTGAACAACATTTTCTTGTGGAACAGTTGATTGAGATAGCTCTTGTTTCGACTGAACAACCTCTCATGAAATCTCATTCATATTATAATCTTGCAAGATCTTATTATTGTTAAATTTGGTTGCCTTGGGAAACTTCACCAAATTTTGAGAACTTCTTTGATCCCCTTAAGAAATGTCATATTAGGACCCCTTCAAACATCGGTTTATAGTTTAGGGTGATAGGATGGCTTAAGGGGATCTATGTAGTAAGGTCCTAGGACAAAATGGCATGGCTTAAGTGAATAAAATTTGGTGAAGCTGCCCAAGGCAGCCACATTTCATTAATGTCCTAGGAAAAAATGATGGGTTTAGGGTTTAGAGTTTAGAGTTTAGGGTTTAGGGTAATAGGATAGCTTAAGGGGATCTATGCAGTAAGGTCCTAGGACAAAATGACATGGCTTAAGGGAATAAAATTTGGTAGAGTTTCCCAAGGAAACCAAATTTTATTTTAAGGTCCTAGGACAAAATGATGGCTTTAGGGTTTAGGGTTTAGAGTTTAGAGTTTAGGGTTTAGGGTTTAGGGTTTAGGGTTTAGGGTGAAGTTTGGGTGGCCCTTGGAATAATGGACTTGCAAGTTAGTGAGCAACATTTTATTGTGGAACAATTGATTGAGATAGCTCTTGTTTCGACTGACCAACCTCTCATGAATCTCATTCATATTATAATCTTGCAAGATCTTATTATTGTTAAATTTGATTGCCTTAGGCAACTTCACCAAATTTTGAGAACTTCTTTGATCCCCTTAAGAAATGTCATATTAGGACCCCTTAAGACATCAGTTTAGGGTTTAGGGTAATAGAATGACAAGTAAGGGGGTTAATATTTTTGATTCATCACATATGCAAGAACATTAGTTTATGAATATTCTTGATTTTATGAATAGACTGACTATTTCCTTAGATTACTTCTATGATGGAGGTATTTTCCCATATAATTATTGACCAAGTTTTATAATTCTCTAGCTAGATACCTTGCAAACATGGGTTTGATCCTAGGCGTCACACATATGTTTACTCATTTAAGATCCATAAAAATAGAATATATATCACTACCATATAAGTATATAAGTGATCATAAAATTATGTTGAGGTCTCTACTCTTCTAGTGAGGAAATTTAACTATCTACTCAATTTTTAACAATCATGGTTTAAATTGTAACATATTATGGCATAGTATCATGTTGTAAGATAGTATGAATTATAATAGATGCATAAGGCCCATATTATTAACTCAGTTAAGCATAATCCATAATAGAAACACATAATTGAGCATAATCCATAATAGAAACACATAATTTATATCAATTCTAATTTACATCTCTTTTACTTAATGAATACACATTTAAATGTATAATATTTATCAAATCCTATTTCATTGTCAATATCAAGGACCCTAATTTACTATGTATCAACTTAAACCTATCGAATAACTTGTTCCATAGGCATGCCTATGTATACTGGTCTCCATACAATGCAAATGAAATTTAAAACATTTAAGCAATGCAAATGAATTTAAATTCCACTATCAAAAATTCTTGAGCTTCAAATCAATGTTTTAAAATGTAAAAAAAATTGTTTGATTTCAATATAGGGTTTTCAAATGCAAATTTTTTTGTTTGAATTCAATTTACAATTTCAAGAAGCAATTAGGGTTTTCAATGCAATTTTTTTTCGTTTCATTTCAATTTAGGGTTTTCAAATGCAATTTTTTATTTTTTTCAATTTAGGGTTTGAAAAACAATTAATTTTAAAATGCAACTTATTTTATTTCATTTCAATTTAGGATTTTCAAATGCAATTTTTTTTATTTCATTTCAATTTAGGGTTTTCAAATGCAATTTTTTTTGTTTCCTTTCAATTTAGGGTTTTCAAATACAATTTTTTTTGTTTTATTGAACAATTTACTTTTCAAAAGCTAAATTTTTTTCTTAGGATACGATTTAAGGTTGAATTTTTGTTTCTATTCAATATCTTGAGGGATTCATTTCATTTTTTCTTCTTCTTCTACAAATCAGCATTTCTTCTATTACAAATAAATAAAAATACATAAAACGCTAAGTAAATTGAAAAAAAACATATAAAATCTATCATTGTGTTAAAATTTTCAAAAAGACACAAAAAAAGAAAAAAAAATGGGGGTCGAGGCTTACTTGGAGGTTATTGTTTGCTGTGCGAAATCGGGATCCCGTGCACCTTCAAAATGACTGAGATTCATTTATTTTTAAAAATAGATACCTCTTAAAAACAGGATCCCGCTTTTTAGATTGGCATCTCGTTTCCCCAATGCCGGTTCAGAACCCATTAATAAGCGGGATCCCAATTTTTAAAAAATGGGATCCCATTTAGAATTTAGGCTTGGAATCTCGAACCTAAACGAGATCCCGTTTTTTAAAAATGGGATCTCGTTTATTAAAAAGTGGGATCCCATTTATTAAAAAGTGGGATCCCGTTTATTAAAAAGTAGGATCCTATTTTTTGCAAGTCGATTTCGTTTTTTTGCCTAAGGCAAAAACTTCCACGTTTCGTGGACTCATCTTTGTGCTTTTACCCTATTATTATAATAATTAATAAAACTAAATAAAAAGAACACAATTATTATGCAAAATGACAATGAACAACACAAAGGGCATATCAATAATTGAATGAGGATGTAAAATCATCATCAATAATTTCTTGCCAAAATATTCTCATTTAACGGATCCTACAAGAATATTGATGTACTATAATCTCTAAACAAAACTAGATAAGTTTAATTTGATTGCTAGTAACATAAGAGAAGTAGTTGTAATCAACATTTGTCTTTTCCATTTTTTATTTTGTTTTATTAAGTGTTATAATAATATCAGCTTATGAATGCCAACTTTATAATCAAGTCATAATGTTCATTTTTAAAAATTTAATAAAATAATTGGGTATGGAAAATGGCAATGAACAACACAAAGGGTCTATTAATAATTAAATAATCCTATAAATTTGTCATCAAAATATTCTCATTTAAGAGATTCTACAAGAATATTAATATACAATAATCTCTAAACAAAAATAGATAAGTTTGACATTTCATTGCTTACAACATAAGAGAAATAGTTGTAATCAAGTTTTTTCTTTTACATGTTCACTTGAATAATAAAAACATAGATAATGAAACATTAAAGAAAATTTCAATTTCACTTTTTTGTAATATTAATAAAGTATCTTCAATAATAGAAAAGTGGTTCAAGTACAACAAAACAACTATGAAAATAAACTAGAAATTCAAGGTCAACCCTTAAAAACAAAATAGGTATATGTATTGAGGACATATATCATCCTTGCCTAATAATTTATAAGCATGTTTTGATGGAAATATACATACTTCATAGGTATTATAACATCAACATAATCAATTGCCCTTGGCATGAAGCTTGATTGCTAGATCCTTACTAGGCTTTGGCATAGGATCACAAAATATTTTTTCATCAGGAAATATGAGAGACCATTTATATTTAGATACTAAATAGTGTAAAAATATAAGTGTTTTTATCTTTGCAAAATCATAACCGGGACAAATTCTAGGACCTGCACCAAATGGTACAAACATATAAGGCGGAAGTTGATTGCCAAAATGTGTAGGATCAAAGTTATGTGGCTCCTTGAAAGCTTCCCCATCCCAATGGGTGATACTGGTTGTCCAGAATAACTAATCAATTTTGACACGAAGAATTGTATTTTAAAATTAAAAAAATTATATATGATCATTGTAAACTTGTGAAATTGAATACCCTATAAAATAGTGTAGAACCTAATCACAAACTCAACATACAATACAAATTTCTACTTCACATACTTAACAATAATTTATTTTCTCTTAAAGAATAACTTGTATATAATTCAACTCAAACTTAGATAAATCAATAGCACTAATTTTTTGGTTCCCTATTAAATTTTTAATATAAGTTATATCTTCTAAACACTCAAAATAATTATTCTTTTGTTGAGTAACAGTTTTTGAAAAAGGAACGTGTTAGTTTTAGTTAATGTCTATGTTTGCGATCAATGATTAATCATTTTGTTTTCTTATTTATGATGGATTAGAGTGTGTTCAAATTTTATCAATATTAATTAAATTTACAGTTTTTTCCAAAAACTCCTACTTAATTCAATGGATTATGAAAACCTTGTCTACACTAAATATTATGTTATTGATATTTGTACTAGCTTATCTATCTTATTACATAGTATATATAAGAGACATCCAGATATATCAATTTGTAGGGAGTAATTTTGTAATTTTATTGTTGTGTGTTTGTAATAAAACTGAACGTATGTGTATATTCTTATATGTATAAATGAATAAAATTTATATTATATTATATGATGATCCTAGATGTATGGCTCCTAAGAAATTTGCTCACTGCCAGAGCTTTTTTGTTTTTGCCATTTGTGGGTTGTTTTTCAATCATTGGTGTGGAAGTAGTGGCTTAATTTCTTTGAGCATCTCACCGCCATAATGAGAGAAAACATAAGGATATACTTCTTTTCCCTTTTGATATTCCTTGTAAACACTTAGTTGTTTGAGCACTTAGTTTTAATTAGAGTTATGGTATCTTTGTTCAATTTTGTTTTACTTGCAAAGAAATTCGCTGGGTAATTGTTTACTAAAGGTTTTCTTGACTCGGGGTGCTGAATAAGTAAAAATTGTACAATTACTGATTTCACATTTGGTTCCTCCATTCACTGTGCTGTTTTGATGACTTTGGTTAGTGCTTGTCTTCTTTGCTTGATGGACTTTAAGCAAATTAGCACATGCAAATTTATATACTTTTTTATGATAGTATGAATTTATAACAAGAGATTAGTAAAAAGTGAGTTCTCCCACTTGATAATTTTGTCAAACAGAATTTTGCTGGTGCCTCAAGGGGTAATGCAGAAAATGCAAGAGGATTTGAAAGGTAGCTTTGTGTATGGAGATTCCCTATTTTCAGGAATCAGTACGAACAATGAAGCTAAGTGGGAAACCATAGTTGTAGGGTTTACAGCAATGGCATTTCATTAAATGAAAAACCCGATTGTGGAAGGAGATTCCATGGCAGTGATCAATGCCCTCCAAAAGGGAATGAATCAAAATTGGAAACTAAATGGTTACGTGGAAAAGGCAATAGGGCTAGTAACAAATTTAAAGGTGTGCTATCAGCATTGCAGACAAACTTTGAACCCTGCTGTGGATTTCTTGGTGAATGATGGAATAGATCAAGCTCCTATAACAGCTCTTTACACCCATCTCCCAAACTCCTGAGAAGGATAAAAGCAGCATTTAAATTTCTTGTGAAAGCTCCCTAATTTTAGAAGCTTATTCATTTTGGTTCTATTATGATTATCATATATGTGGAAATTTAAGGGGAAAGTTGGTGCATTTTATTTTTCAAATGGTGTTTGGTTGATAAGTGGGAAGAGATCACATATTGGTCAAGTGATTTATGTGGAATGAAGACTGATGAGAATGCTCATATGCTTCTCACATGAGGATTTCAGTGTTATTAATTGTTCGCTATGAAGAGCATTTTTATTTATGTTGTGGCCTTTTCTAATGATAAATTGGTGGCAGTGACAAATTGCAAACAGACAGCTGGAAGTCGTGTGGGGAATTGGGTTACTGTTCTTATTCCTATTTTTCAATTAAATGGCTCGGGATAAGAATCTGCCTGTGAGAGATCCTAATAGAGAAAAAAGGGGTGGCATCTAGAAGGGATCTTCTCCTGTTCTAACCAAGCAGCATTATCGGACTAAAGTCTACTACAAACTAAATTCTAACTTGATATTAATCCCAAAGTCAACTGTAACTTTAACCTTAATCTTATTTCCTAATTTCTTGGCATTAGGTTTATGACTAGTTTGTTCAAATCTATGCCTATTTCTTATCCTTCTTTCCATAATTTGGAATGTCTTTTGCCTACCCCTAAGTCTACTTTTCATCCGAGTGCTTGTGTGAATACTTGCTTGACTTTTACCTTTATCATTTAAATATTTTGAGCATGTTTTACATAATAAAATGTTCAAAATATTTTATAAATATCGTGAAAAGATTCACTTAATAGTATTATAATTTTGGTATTTTTCTATTCAATTTCATGCTATTATATCTTTGTAAACAATTTTTATTACTTTTCTTTTGTTCATTCATATATAAAAAACATACCTGCCATCCTTTAGGAATTGTATAGCCTTCATATTCTAGATCTTGAATAGCTGTCCTGAATCCACCAATTACAGGAAGAATGTAACGCAATGTTTCTTGAGCAACCTTCCATGTATATTTCATTTTCTGAATATCTTCCCATTGAAGAGGTTCATTTGATTGTTTCACTGATAGAACCTCTGTTTGTTCTCTGACACAATGAGGAATGATAATTTATAATCACTTAAAAGAGGTTCATTTGGTTGTCTCCCTAATAGAACCACTATTTTCTCTGTGAAAAATAATAATTTATAATTGTGTGAATCCAGTTTAAAGCACTGAATTTGAATTAAGAAATTTTCTAAAAACCAACCTTGAAGAATGTTGTGGTAGATTGTGGGGTTCAATGCCAACATTCTGACAAGCTGGGTAAGAAGAATAGCAGTAGTGTCATGGCCGGCCAGCATGACCACGATCATGTTATCTATGATCTCATCTTCAGTCAGGCGCATATTATTCTCATCCTCCATGCTTAGCAAGCATGATATTAGGTCTTGAGTGGGAGAGGCTTTTCCATGTTGCAGCTCTCTCCTCCTGCCTTCCAGAAAAACTGATAAACGCTTATATAGGCGAGAGCGGGCCTTTAAGCTTCCATGAAAAGATGTTCCAGGCAAATTCAGGGGAAGAGACCACATACCCTTAACAAGTGCAGTTAAATCATGTTCTAGAATCCTCCTCTCATTATCATCCTTCAAACCAAAGAGCAGATCAAAGGCAACATGGAATGTAACCTGCTTCATCAAGGGGGCCACTGTAATACTCTCTTTTCCTTCCCAATACCCATCAAAATGTTGCAGTATAACTGACTCCATTCTACTCAGGAATCTCTGCAGCACTTCAGGCTTCATGAATGACATGATGGCACCTCTCATCCTTTTGTGATCATCTACAGGCAGATCAAACAAATTCTTGGGCCCAAGAAGCCTGCTCAAACTGGAAGTCTGCTTGTTACTTATGATGTTGTTATCATTGCTAAAGATAAAGCGGTTGCCTGCTTGCCCTGTGAGGACAACTGTGGAGCGCCCCATTAATGAGGTTTTGAAGACAAGACCATATTTTGAGACCTTCTGTTGTACCCACTCCTTGGTTCTGTGAGCTCTGTGTGCTCTCATGAATTGAAAGGTTTCCCCTATTAATGGAAGCCCTAATTTTCCAGGAGGAAGATTTTTGCCTCTTCCCCTGTTCAGAATCTTGAGTGCCATGACAAATAGGATTGAAGCAACTGAAACAGGTCCAGAAGATGAGAATTAGTTCACTGGTAAAGTGTTGAGAATCCATTAGAGCTTTAACCGTACAAGCCTTAGAAAACACCATTATTACTGTCAATGGAAATAAAGAGCAGGGCGAGTGCTTATCCAATCGGTGAATTGAACGAATTATTAAATAGATTGGACTATGTTCTGTATAATTGTTCGTGTACAATCGGACAAAAGGTGGAGGGCGTTGAAATTAGAACGAATATTCTGTTGAGCTGAATACAGCTATTATCACTTGTCGTTTGATGATATTTAAACAACGGAATATTCTTGAGAGCTGAGTGCAGTTGGTACCGCTAGTCGTTATAGGTATGGTAACAAAATGAAAAGCCTATGTTTTGGTTCTATTATTCTTATTTTGAAATTTTAACATTCTCACATAAAATTTACCTCGGTCTATTAGACTAACAAGGCTACATGCAAACAATTATTGTTGTATTATTTTGTCTCTATCACATTTCATCGTGATTATACAAGGTGGATTTGTAGACTTATAATTACTTTGTGTTTTGTTTGTTGTCTTCTCAATTCGAAAATCAATCTTAAAAAAAAAAAATTGGGTGTAGCCATTAGTTTAAGGGTTCATTTCTTTCTAAGAACTTGACTAACCATTTTCACTTCTATTTTAAAGATCTATATCATAGATAGAGATACTTGTGCAATCATGTTTAATCTTTGTTTGCTTTGTATAAACTAGTAGGTGGTGGATATGCTCTACTAGTGAAGAAGTCCCAAGGGTGTTTGTCTTTTTCTTTGGTTTTGAAAATCTTAAAGGCAATAACAATTTGACAATGGACAATAAAGATTATATGTGTGATTAGAGTGAATGGATTCATTTGGTCATGGGTGGTTTATTTGCTCTTGTAGGGAGGTTAGTTTATTCATGTCATCGTTTAGGATTTGGGTATGTGTTTTGACATGCAATCAAAGCTCTTAGGTTTATTTTTAAACCAATAAAATTTTCCTGTTGAGTTGTGTTGATTGATGAAATGTGTTCAAGACACGAGAAAGAGACCAAGCACTTAAAATGCATGGAAGGAACCAAGGAGATGCTAAAATTATTTCAAGTTGATATGCTAGATTATGATTCTATTGAGGCTATAATTAGTGGGTGTTTTTTCATTTAGTAGGTGCTTACATTTTGGATGAGTTCAAGGACCCACAAGTGAGTTTTAACTTTTAAGCTGCTTGTTGCATGATTTCATCACTTAAATATTTTTACATTTAGGATTGAACTTATGTTTGGGGATTGAACTTTTCAAAACATTTAGTGTTGGTGATACATGAATGAGATTTTTATATCCTTGCAATCTCACCTCTTGGGTCTTGCTATCCAAAGTACTATGAATGTTTTAAAAGATGCCCTAGAGTAAAATTGAAATGTGTAGTGTTAACCTTGACATTCTATGCAATCAATCCTAAACAAAATTGGCCTACTAATGTTCCCAAGGATGAGAATTTTTCGGATTGGTCTTGATTAATATGAAAATAGGGCAAGGAATCACTCTTAGTATTTTTGTAGTGATTTTTTTAAGTTTTTGGTAGTTAATCAAAGCAAAGACTAATGAGCTGAATTTGCAAAGACCTTACACTTACTAATTTGGAGTTGAAGAGGATACTTTTTCTACAGAGATCAATGGACCACTATAACTCTAATGATTATGTTAATGAGTGATGATTCTCATGTCTCTCAAGAGTGTACACACATCGGATGAAAATGACACATGATTGTTGCATATCATGGTATAGCTCCATCTAGGGTTGGATAAGAGTCATGGAATGGATATCCATATAGTGATTTTGGTTGTCGTGTCTTGCAATATTGTGTGCACCATGCAAGGTTAAATAAAAACTACCAATATTTACAGTCCCTTTAGAGATGAGTATTCCTAGGATTTATTTAATTTGTAACTTTATTTCAAAACAAGAGGAACATTGGTGGATGAAAGGCCCCAACAAGGACTTTTGAAATAAAGAGTTCAACATTATGATTATTATTTCATGTATAAAACATGAAATGTTGATAGCGAGGAAAACATGGGTCAACTTTCATTATTTTCATCAGATTTATTAAATAGAATCTCATCTCTTCAAGAGGTTAATCAGGCAGAGAATTATCTATCATTTGATTAGTTAGCGGTAAATAGATGCCCTCCTAGAGTTGGTTTGTCTCCACATATAGACACACATTATGCATTTAATGGAGGCATAATTTATCTTTAATTGGATGACCCTTGTGTAATGGAGTTTAGAAAGTACACAATTGAAGGTTGGTTTCTTCTAAGGAAAATGATGGTGTTCATTGACAACTAGGTATTGATATGAAGCATACAATGGCTAATATGAAGTTTCATTGCTCCGAGTTGGCTAGCTTGACTCTAGTATCTCTCGACAAGTGCTTTGTCACCCTATGGATTTAGTAAAAAGCCCCAACTTAAGATGATGTCTCATTTGAAATAACACACCATGGATTCTCTTGTATAGGTATATTGTATGGTCTCAGAAAAAAATGGTGATTCAAGATATATGTGGGTGTCATGAGATGAAATTATGGTCATTGTTAAAGAAGTCAATTCAAGTGTGTTTCACTTCAAAGTTTTTGATTACATAGGCATGGGTACATATGTCAATATTGTAATTGTGTGTAAGGGAAATATCCTCACCTTTAAGGAGGTTGGTGAAGATGACATGACATATTATTATAGCTCCATGGAAGAAAAATATGCCCAACAAACGCAACTGAAACACATATCTTTGAAGGTAGAATGTGGATGTTAGATCGTGGTTTGAATAGGTGATTCATGGGTTGAAAGAAGATATGATGCTCACCTCAACAAGACCAATAGCTTGTTCTTGCTTCTAAAATTCAAGTTCTAATTACCTTTTTGTAAAAGTGACTTATGTCACTTATTGTAACCAAAAGGTTAGAAAATGAACTTTGTTTCCAGAAAAGTGATACAAATCCTAATTAAGTAATATTATTGTATTTCAAAGGTAGTTAGGAGGTAGTTATTGGGTAGTTATGGGTAGTTATCAAGATGGAAGCCTATAAATACAAGGCTATTTCAAATGTAAGGGGGGACTTTTGGCAAAAGGGGAAAACTTTTGATAACTATTCAAAGAGATTGTATTGTCCTTTGCGCTTGACACTATGTATAGAAGTGTTTTTGGACTTGTATAATTTAAAGGAGATAATGAAGAATGATTTTGGTTTGTATATTCTAAATGTATTCATGTGTTATCATTAATTATTTCTCGTATGTTAAATCAGTAATCCTTCTATGTGATTGTGCAAACCATCGGTGATCTATGCGATTGATGTAATGAAAAGCATTCATATCTTGGTATCTTGGTTTGAATGTGTTGAAGAAACTGGTCTCCTCGTATGTCGAGATTCATTACACTTATTTCATTATTGTTGTGTATCAAAACATGCTTTGTGTAAAACCCCTTTGTAATTTGTCATATCTTATGAAATTCTAGTTTGTATTCTATGTCTCCCACTAGGGTTTTTGTTATTCATTTTCCTTTAGTTTTGCCTTTTCTCCTTCATGTACTTTTAGGTTAAAAGTACACAAAAACTACAAATGCCCCCATCATACGAGGGAGCTTCCCCTCTCAAACATAGAGGAAGGTTATAGTTTCACAAGAAATCTCTCCAACTGTTGGAGTGTCATTGCCACTTTCCATCGGGCGATTCAAGCATCATTTCAATTGCCAATTTGGTTATCAACAATGTTCTAGGCCATACTAATGAAGGTAACAATATAAAACCTTGTAGAAACAAATTTGGAACATACTCTAAAGATGAAAATTCCTCCTCAAAATATTTCTCAAAGATATATGAGCCAATACCAAACTATGATAAATGAATAGGTGGAGAAAGAAGAAAAGGGTCTAAAGATTCCCTTAGAAAATTTGAAGAAGATGATGCAACTCCATAAGATCGAGCATAAAATTAAGGAAGAATATATTCAATAGTTTCCTCCAAGTCTACAAGACAATACTCACAAGAAAAACCTCCAATGTTCATCAAGTACTCATCACAATAAGTTGTATCTAGAATATTATGAATTTACTACTAAACTAAATCATTATGAGCCATATGGATGTATAAAATCTAGTCTCATCAAATGCAAAAGGAGATTATAATGTCCCCAATTTAGCCCTACACTCTTCAGTGGCAATTATTCTATTTATGGAGACCCATAGGCTAATCAAAAGTGCAAATTAGGGTTTCCTATTTTGTAGGAGGTTTCAGATGAGCTTTTGAAGGGTTGCATGCAGGAGTTTGACATTGAGCCTTTTGGAGCTTTCTGGTTTTTTGGAGAGCTTCAGGGCGTGGTAACATGAATTTCATGAAAATGACATGCATTTCTATCCAATACTTTGCATGCAAGAAAGGTTTATGGGTTCTTTTGGGTTTTCAGAGATCTCCAAGGGGTGTACCATGCATCTGATTCTGTTAACCTTTCCAAAAACTTACTATTTTAGTAAGTCATGACAGATGTTTGGTTCATGTTCAAATGAAGTTTGGGAATACTTACTATTTATAGCAGTTTTTTATTTTTGGTAAGTTCTATTTATGGCAATGTCATCCTAGTAGCAACATAGTCATTTCTAGTCCATCATTCTATTTTGTGGCAGTAAGGCAACTTAGTTGGGTGTTGGTTTCTTCTTTCCTCTTGGAGCTATGTTTTAATAACTTAGTCATTTCTCAGTGTTTCTTGTTGGACCTCGTGCCTAGGAAAATGAATTTAAGTTGTTTTAAAAGAGGGGACTTGTCTTGGATGCCTTAAGTGGAGAAGTTTCATATTTTTAAAAGTTGAATTAATTACCTTTTATCTTGGATGCCTAGAGAGATGTGCTAAAAGGTAATTTAATATTATAATTCCTTTTTTGATGTTTGGGCATCCCTCTTTGGAAGATGAAGTGATTCAAATTCTTTCTTGGAGGTTACTGAAGTGTTTCGAATGCCAAGAAGAGTATATTTATTCAAGCCTTTCTCTTTCATTTGTATCTTTTGGAAATTATGATAATGTTATGTTGCTGAAATATTTTTAGAGTTTTGTTTCGAGGAATGCATACCTCTTAGCTTCTTCTTCTAGTCTTTGTGCTTGAAAGATAGTACCTAGCTGGACTTACTGAAGACTATGCTTCACTCAGCAGTGCAGATAGAGCTTCAATTTCTATTTTATTTAAGAAAATTGATGTTGCATAATATGTTCTATTGTTGATGGTTTGTGCTTGGTTGTAGCACATTTTCATTCATAGCTCATTGGGAAAATTTCTCTTGGTTTTGGGTATTGGCTCTATGGTTTTCCTTTGTTAGGGCACCCCTTTGAACAAAGTTTCATATTTTTTGAAGGTGTCTATGAATTTCTAGAGTTGGTCATCCCTCTTTGGAGATTGGGTTTCTCTCTGTGGCTGCATTGGGAAGGCACAAATAATCCAAAGATATTTGGAAAGGTTTCTCCATTGGTACTTGATCACCAAGTTCCTAGCTTTTGTTTGCATTCGGTTTCATCTTCATCAGAGGTGTTTGGAGAGAGATATGAACATTTTGGTGAATTCAATACTGTTGGTTTGATTTTTTGTTACATTTCTGTTACTTATCATATTTGATATATCGTTGAATGTGCTTAATTTTTTATCATTTTCATGTTATAATAGTTAGGGAATATTTCTCTAACAATCTAATGTATTTGGAGACAAAAACTGAATTATTGTGCAACTAATTATCTATTTTGTAAAGCTAGTTTAGTAGTACTAACAACTATTTATAATCTGCACTTTATATTCTTGTTAATACTTCCTTTGAAGAAGTGGTTCAGTTTGATTTTTACTTTCAGCACTTGTATTTTAATTCCCCCCCTGAATAAGTGGTAGTGTGGATTCATGGTTGGCTTGTCGCCTTATTAATTGCTATTATCTCCACTCCCGCTACATAAGTGGTTGAGTTCACAATTTCATTTCATTCTATGGTTGGCTTGCCACCTATGTTCAGTTGTAATTACATTCAAGTTTGCTAACGATCCTCGGCACTGTATACTCTCACCTTGCCCACATTAGGATCTTGGTGATCAAAAGGTGAAGGATTACTATTCTTGTTGATCTATATTTGGAGCTAATGCTAACAATGGTGAAATTGTGCTGATATTTTCAAAAAAAAACTTAAGGGAATATTATAGAGATAGAAGAAATGAAGTCTAAAAAAAATGTATTTAGAACCTCACTTGATAATATAACTATTGTTATAAGAATTGCACCCTAATCGAGTGTAAAACACATCTATCCTATGAAACATGGGATCATCTTCAAGCTATGGGTTGTCTATGATGAAGATGAACCTCCAAAAATGTTTGGTTCCCTTGATGGACCTCCTATAAACTACTGCCTTGATCAGGAGAAGGGATAGAAGAACTGAATCTAAAAGATTTACTAACCCTAGGAGGTGATGCACCAAAAATATTAGACTTATACTTGTTGTTTCAACTCACAACTTCTCTCAAAAAATCAGCTTTACCCTATGCACAACTCAGATTTCACAAGCTTACATAACAATGTTTCATAAAAAAGTTATGTTTCAAGTTCTTGAAGGAAAAGTGAAAGTTTTCACAACTACAACTATTGAAAGAAATAACACAATCCATAACCTATATAATTTTTGCTTATTGTAGTATAGAATATTTTGTAATTAGACATAATTTAAGGATTTTGCATTCATAATCACAAAAATTAAATCAGATCATCCACAAATCACTTGACAAAAGAATTTTAGAGAAGACAAATATGCTTCTTTTATTGGAATAATTGAGGTGTTTGTTGATACAAATCTAAAAATGCTAATTGAAATTACATGAAATTGCTACTCTATAAATTTCAAAATGAGTTGCAATCCTTCTCTTTTGCATAAGGCAGAAAGAGGAATGAAAGAAATGCTCTAAAAGGAGTTCATTGCTTTGTCTTATAGAATACATCTTCAACTAATTGAGGTTGAACCTAGTGGAAGATGCCAAGTTTGCATGATGAGTTGAACTCGAAGCAAAAACATGCAAAATTTGGTGATGAGAATTGACTTGACCTCTTTGACTTCTTTGACCTTTGCATGATCCTCGAAGTGTGCCCCAACTCAGCTTGAATTGATCTTCTAAAAAATGAATGAAATTGATTGGAATTGATGTCATCAATCAATTTGCATGAAGTCTTCAACTTGCTGGGCATACAAGGCAATTTTTTTATTATTTTAGGACCTCAAACTGCCTCAAAATGCATGATTTTAGCTTCAAACTCTTCTCAACTCTAGTGGTAACTACATGGGATTCTTAAATAGGCCTAAATTGCTTGTAAGTGCACCAAAATTGAGTATTTAGGCCACTTAACTTGTCACTAGCTCATGAATGCCTTTGCATGATGATATGTGTTAGTGATTTTAATGACCAGATAAACAACTAAAAACACTTAGAAAAATGCAACACATAAGACAATAAACACAACAAGATACCCTAGGAAAACCCTCCTCCTGAGGGAGAAAAACCCAACAAATATTTCTCTTATATAATGAAGAACAAGAGCATAAATTTGCTTACAACTCAGGCCCAACACATAGGGAAATTTGATACAATGAATAATAGCACCTCTCCTAGATGCACAGATACAAACGAATATGTTTATCCTTGAATTCAGTCTGCTACTGGAAGATGAGAGACTGTTGCTCAAGTGTGAACTTCTGCTGAATGCAAATTATGCTTGATTGAACTTGATGATGAAATGAACAACTTCGACCTTGCATTTATACAAATTTAGATGACTCCTCAATTAGGTCAGCCACTTAAGGAGAACAAATAAATTACAATAATTTCCAAGGAGGTCGGCCCAATTACAAGATACTTTATAATCAACAAGGAGGGTCGGCCCAAACTGAATTTATATTAAATCTTTTGTGAAGCGCCCCTTCACATATATAAATGAATATTAATGATCTCAAAGAGCAAATTAAATAGTCGGTAGTCTATTATTTAATTTGATTTATTCTCGAATTGTGTAAGCTGGAAGAAGTAGCCCAAAGCTGCTAATAACATCAACACTCCCTTAGTTAGGGATGATACTTCCAGCTACACAAAGCATATCACCTCATCGCGATAAGGAGCTTATCACCTCATCGTGAAAGAAAATAAGATATCACCTCATTGTGATATCAACCATCATGGCTACCTCCATAGATGGTATGTACAAGTGTTCATCACTCAATGTGATGTTGTCACCTCACAATAACTTTCATCATGGCTCTCCCAAAGGGTGAAACACAAGTACAAAAAGAATCATCACGGACTCCCTCATGTGATGTTTTCATGGATTCACACACATGACATCCACCATGGCTCTCCCAGAGGGTGGAACAAGGGATTTCACCTCGAATTTCTCTTACAGAGAAGAACCCATTAAAGAGGATCACTGATACTGAGACTCCCTCTCAGCTAGGACTTCATTATCCACCATATCAAGCTTGTCTTGAAGGTACATAAACATTATCCTAAAGAGATGCTTGATGAGAATGACAACCATCTGCTCATCAGTGTTGATATAACTCAATTGAATATCTTTCCTCAATACCATATATCTGATATAGTGGTATGCTTAGTTTTGTCATGAAACACTTGGAAAGACATAAAGCTTCTCAAAGCTTTGATTAACACAATGGATGACAGTTGGCTTCAATGATTGTCCAACCAATCCTGCAAGGAGCTTTCGGAGCCACACTGCTTCTCGAGCTACCACACAAGCTATAATGTACTCAGCCTCTGTTGTACTCAGTGCCACAAAAGACTACTTCCTACTATACCAGGATATCATCGTAGAGCTCAACTGAAACAACATCCAGAACAACACAACCATCTTCTTTAGGTTCAGTAGGCTCCCTCTGAATCTTCAATCACTTGCATCAAACACCTGACCTCATTGTCCAAGATTTCCTGCAACGCTTGTCTTAGAGAAATGGTTTCTAGCGCAAACCTCTGTAGAGATTCAAGGTTGTCCTCTTCGACCACATCCCAAATCACTCTATTTGAATAGGTTTGCAGAGCTACCAATGTTAAATCTAGGTTGACTTGACTTGAGCAATTCAAAACCCAACTACTGAAGAGGTACTTCAATAATTTAGCATCTGGCCTTGCACCACTGCAACCCTTACTTATTCTCAGTGAGTCATAGAACTCCCTCTTAAGGTTAGTTCTTCCTCTTTGAAAAGATGTCTTCAACCATTCACTTAGTCTCATAGCTACAAGTAGAGTCTCCATTCTTCAACCTATGGGATGCATCAAACTCTTCTTGAAAGCAATCTCTTATGCTTCTTGATTTATCCCGAAGGCATTAAGAAGAGATTACTAATAGTTCATGGAATTCAACTATCTCAAATAGAAGTACCATTACTAGGAACATACATGATTGACTATCTCAATGTTATAGCATGAATTAATAACTACATAACAATTCATGAACATTATTCAACCATGCAATAGATTTCAAAATCTCCTAAGTAATAGATAATTAATACATCAATCATGACATGTCTTTCTCCCAATTTCTGAGCATAACAAAAGACAATCTTCACAAATTAGCATGATACAACTTGCAATGAACAATTCTTAATTCTAAGGAATCTTATCATAGTGATTGCTATTTATTGGTCACACATAATCTAAGTAAATAATGTCAGATTTACACAACTCGGAAAACTAAATTTTAGCTTAGAATGGTAATTACAATCAAAACAAAGAATACTTATCTCTTAAATATTCTGAAGGGTGGACACGGTACGATATGCTACTCTTGCACTTAGATTAGTACACAAATTTCACGGCTTGAACATAGGCCCATGACTAGAGTAGAAATTCACTAGAATCATTTTGGGGAGAGATCTCAATCACATCTGCAAATGAAGCATGTTGATTAGGCCTGGTAGGACAATCCTTCGCATAGTGACCAAATTTGTCACATCTAAAGCATTGAACACGAGAGAGGTCCCACTTCTTCTTGAATGCAGGGGCACCATTTGACCCTTTATCTATATTCCTCTTGAAGAATCCTTTCTTCCAAAATTTTCCTTTCGTCGACGAATGAGAGATGAGAACATGTATATCTTCATTCTTTGAACTTTGACCAACGCCTCTAGCTACCAACCTCAACTCCTCTTGAATGTAGTCGACCCTCAACTGATCAAACTTGGGAAGTTTAGATCTTGCACTGATTCCTTGAATGTAAGACTCCCAAGATGAAGGAAGACCATTAAGAGCCAACATGGTCAAATCCTTGTCATCAACAATATGACCAATGGTAGAGAGCTGATCTCTCAATTCGGAAATCTTCATGAAGTACGTGATGACAAATTCTCCTTCCGCCATCTTAACGTGATGAAGTTGTTGCTTTAGTGCAAGTGCCCGACTGGTGTTGTTGATTTCGTACATCTCTTCCAATGTTTTGAACATATCCCTTGCTATATTCAACTTGGAGACAATCGGAACAACATGATTTTTAACGGAATCAACCAACACTTTCTTTGCCCTAGTATCTTTTTTCCTCCACTGCAACTTCTCTTCTTCCTCCTCAGGTTCAGGGACTTTTGTTTCCACAAACTCAGCCAAATTATTCTCTTCCAAGGTGAGCATGATCCTGAACTTCCATGATGTGTAGTTAGAAGCTCCTTCGAGTCTATCCTTGATTTTCAGACCATTCACCAGCTTGAAACTCAAATAGAGATAGACAAAAAAAATTAAGGAGAGTGCTGCAAAACAAATCTGATCATGATCTTTTTCAAATCCGCTCTTATACCATGTTAGTTTTTTTAATGATCAGATAAACAACTGAAAGTACTCAGAAAAATGCAACACATAAGACAATAAACACAGCGAGATACCCTAGGAAAACCTTCCTCCTAAGGGAGAAAAACCCAGCAAATATTTCTCTTATATAATGAAGAACAAGAGCAGAAATCTGCTTACAACTCAGGCCCAACACATAGGAAAATTTGATACAATGAATAATAGCACCTCTCCTAGATGCAAAGATACCAATGAATATGTTTCTCCTTGAATTCGGTCTGCTGCTGCAAGATGAGAGACTGCTGCTCAAGTGTGAACTTCTGCTGAATGCGAATTATGCTTGATTGAACTTGATGATAAAATGAACAAGTTTGACCTTGCATTTATACAAAGTTAGGTGACTCCTCAATTAGGTCAGCCACTTAAGGAGAACAAATAAATTACAATAATTGCCAAGGAGGTCGGCCCAATTACAAGATACTTTATAATCAACAAGGAGGATCGGCCCAAACTGAATTTATATTAAACCTTTTGTGAAGCACCCCTTCACATATATAAATGAATATTAATGATCTCAATGAGAAAATTAAATAGTCGGTAGAGTATTATTTAATTTGATTTATTCTCAAATTGTGTAAGCTGGAAGAAGCAGCCCGAAGCTGCTAATAACATCAACAATATGTGTGTGGGGTTAACTGAGGTTGACTGACTATCCATTTGTTTAGCAAAGGTTGTCCTTTCATGGTATTTCATTGAGTTGACTCATTGCCTTTAGTATCTTCTTTGAAATATTCATAGGTATTAATGACTGTCCTTTTGTTATGAAAGCTTGGACTGTCTCTATGTTTTGAAAATTAGGATTTATGATTTATGACTGTTCAAGCTTCATGAACTCTACCCTCCAAAGACTATATTCTATGTGAACATTATAGATTGTTTTTCCTTGACATGAATCACTGTCAAGGGCTCAAAACACATTCCTTTTATACCTTCCTGAGGTCTTCATGTCACTGTCAAAGAGGCTTCTATCTGCACTCCATGGTTTTGATGATCTGCCCTTTTCTCTTTTCTAATCACTAGTTTCTGCCCTTTTCTTATCTCTGTTATTGCATTTGTTCAATCTATGACTACAAGATTGTCTTCCTCATCCTTATGATGACTTGACTGTCTTGATATGACTGTCATTACTTTCATTAAAACTCTGCCCCTTATTACATGCATCATTTTTTGATTTGACTCTCATCTTTTAAGGTTGGGTGATTGTAATGAAACCCTTGTTGCATTTGATGGCTTTCCTCTAATGGAACATTTTGCTTCAGGTTTGTCCCTTGTTCCTAATGCAACCTTGACTATCTCTTCAATCTACATGTACTTCATGGTCGATTATGATTTTTTTCTTTTTCTCATTAACTCTTGATTTATAATGACTGTCACAAGTTTTTCAGCTCTCACTAAAAACCCTTCTATTGAATGGATTGTCCTAACTAGCTTGAATTGTCCTCAGTTGACTGCCATTATCTGCGATCTTTGTCTTTTGATGGAAATGCTGTTCGTTTTTTTTATTGATCCTTTTCATTGTGTTAGTCCTTGATAGTCTACCCTCTCCCATGGCCTTGACTGTCTTTATTGTAGGTCAAAAACAATGTTTTTATCTCACCGTCAAGGGGTCTTCTCTGAAAGTTCTGCCTTTAAATGATCATAGTCATACCAATAACTCTCCCCTTTCTCATGTATGGACTGCTCTCTTTATCTTTTAGGTGGCTACCTCTTGGTCTTATAGGTGACTGTGACTTTCTTATTTCTATTGTAAAGTGACTGTCCATTGTTCATATATGCATCAACAAGGTCATTCATATGTATTTTGTGCATACCCTAAAATCATTGCAGCCCATGACACGATATTCTTCTCAGGCATTCTGTCAAAAACATAGCATGCATCTTGTA
The DNA here is from genome assembly GCA_007115665.2 of Sequoiadendron giganteum. NCBI lineage: Eukaryota > Viridiplantae > Streptophyta > Pinopsida > Cupressales > Cupressaceae > Sequoiadendron > Sequoiadendron giganteum. Next base: position 537,553,384 of record CM021104.1, on the reverse strand, counting down.
CCTTTTTGCATGGGATTAAATGCCCTTAGCATGACTTTCTTATAAAGGTGGTTGTTCATTCATGTTTTGCTGCCTTCAAGTCTGTCTTTTACCATTTGATCACTGGATTTTCTAGGTTTGATCTGCTATCCTTTGATTGCTCTGTCCTTATACTGAGAAGTCATAAGGTTTGAGGAAGCTACTATCATTCGACTGTCCACCTTTAAACAGTGACCGTGAATGCTTGGGAATGTCATCTTTCATCTATGAAATCCTCCAAAACTGTCTTCATTGCATCCATGTTACTTTGAAATGTTCATGGTGACTATATATTCCTTTACCATAAATGACAATCAAAGTGAACTTTTATTGCCATAAATGACAGTCCTTGATGAACTGCTCTTTCATCTTGACATGGTGAATAATGCCTTCATTCACCCTTCTTCATGTGGTTGTCCTTTGATGAAGTGATAACCTCTTTGTGAGATAAGTTGGGTGATCTTAACTTGTTATTCCTTTCAACTGTCCATACCATTATCTGACCTTTGTCCCTTACTAGTCATGGTCTTGTGCATGATACTTGAAGCTTGTATAATAGTTGTCCATTGTGAATAGACTGTCCCCCTTTTGCATGATAAGGGTTATCCTCTAAAGCTTGGGACTGTCATGCTACCTTCTCCTACCATTGAGATGATTGTGATCATGCATTGATTTGCAAACTCCTCATTCATTGTCCTTCTAGAAAACCTTGCTCTTGAGACTACCATATTTTGGTGTGCTTACTCCTCATTCGATTTGACTGGGGTCTAGGGTTTCAAATCTTAGTGATCCCAAATCTCCTCAATGGTATAGGGTGTCCTTTTTAAGGTCTACAACCGGTTATGAGGACTGTCTCGTTATTGGTGGTAATAGCTTGTATATGACTGTCTATGTCATTTAAACCCTTTCTGTCCTCTTATCCATAAGGTGACTGTTCTACACTTGTTGCCTCTACATGCTTGAAAATTCATTGTCTTAATCACATTGTCCTCTTCTATAAATTGTCATCTGTCTTCTTATCTCATAGTTGTCATACATTGAATGCATTACCATGGACTAACTGCCCCTTTCAAGACCACTTGAAGACTGCCCTAGGGATTGCTCTTCATGCTTGATCTTGACACATTCATGACTATGATTGTCATTATACCTGTGAGGGTCTGCAATGAGGACTGTCATATGGATCTTTTGATGCCCTTTTGCATGGTAAAGAATGTCCTCCATGTGTCTTATGGTGACTACCAATAACTCTGCCTTATCTTTTCTTCTTCAATTCCATCTTCCTGAGTAGGTTCCTCTTCAGCTACGAAGCCCCTTGTACCAGCTCTACTATGCTTTGCCACCTTCAATTTTACACTAACCTTCTTGTCACAACCTATCCAAGAATCAGATAAACAGTAAGCCATGAGATTGTATGTGCTTTCAGCTAGTGCTTGGAATTTGACAATGACTAACCTTGACCCACTCTTAACCTGCTGAATAGCATTCTTAACCGCTGCATTTATTTCCTTCACACTGGCTCCAGAACCTTCTAAGGATTCTTGAATACCTTTGGAAGCAGCAGTCACTGCACTAGCCTCATCCATGATATTGATCTTCTGTGAAACCCAAACATTATTAGAAATAGGATCATCAAGCAATAGCCAATAATTTTCTTGGTTTCAAACAATAGCTTTGCAACCAATATTCAAGTTTTGCATCTTTTTCTTGGAAATTGTTTATTGTTTCCCCACAGATGCATATGGACATCCTTTTCAACAATCATGCTTTCAAGCACGCTGAGGAGACTAACTTGTGACAATGCTTCAATGAGGTAAGTCTGTTTTTCCTGTTCCATTTCCAAAAGTTTACTTTCTGATTCTTTAAGGCATTCCTTAGTGGAGTTGTGTTTTTCAAGTGATGTCAGATAGTTGCATTCCAATGCCAAGCATTCACTGACTGAACTTGTCCAAAATTGTTGTAAACTCAGAATTTCTGAATTTAGATTTTTCTCTCTCGATTGCAGCCTCTAACTTTATATTCAGGGATTTGATTTCCTCCTGCAATTGAGATTTCTCATTTTGGATATCTTTCTTATCAACTGGCAAGTATGAGGAAACTGTGAAGACTTTTTCTTCTTCTTGTTTGAAAGAGTTCTAAAATCTTTTGAAATCACAATACCCGAAAGAATTTTTTCAATACTCTCTTGATGATTAATTGCTTCTTGACCATCCTATTGTCTTTCCCTAAGACTGTCATATTAATCTTGGCAGGTGACTGTGGCATGAACACTGAAGCTACTGTCATATGACCTTTTCTTCATGGAAGACATAGAATTTATGACTTGCAGCCTTCTTCATAATCATTATTTTCAACATGACTGTCACTTAGTTAAAAGGCCTTGTCCTTTTGTGACTGTCCTATGCATTTCATTCTTTGTTCATCTTTCACCATGCTCTTTGTACCTGCCCATTACTTTGTTCTCTGATGGATTGCACACTTTAACTTTCATGTTTCAAGCAAACCTTTAATTCATTCTTAAGATCCTCCATCATTGCAATAGTTGTAGACTGTATACTTGTCTCTCACCCCTTTGAGTTTTCTCCACTGAAAACATTGGTTTGGAGAAAGTATGGTTGACCATATCTGTCTTTCAGATCAAATGCCCTTTTGATGGTAACTGTCATGTCGAGGCAAAGGACTATCCCATTCTTGAAATTGACTTTGATAAGTTTGCCACTATTATCCTCTATGAGACTGCCCCTTACCTTCACATCCTAAAAAAGCTTTGGCATCTCATGAATTATGGTATTTTTCTCTTGTACTACCAAAATCTTTGTGTTTCCATTGATTCTATTTGGTGACTTGATAGATAAATCACATAGAGGTGCTGAATATTTGTCAATGAAAATAACCATTCTCTTCTCTCTTGAGGTATCTACAGAAAATGGCATCTGGGGATATAAACTTTGCTAGCATCCTCCATATTCATCTTTAGCTGTCATGTGAGATGAAATCACTGCTGAGGGTTTTTGTTTCAAAAATTCAGAATCCCACCCATCTGTGAAGCATTACTTGTTATGAATTTTCCAGATATTTCCTTCAAGTAGCATGTGATTCTTTGCATTGGTTTGATCGACATAATCCATTACCCACATCTTTACTCTGATTTGGCAACTCTTCTTGAATAGATTGACATTCAGAACTCTTTTTAAAACATCCCTTTTAAAGATAACCATGACTTGATAGAACTTCATGCAGCAGATAGGGTTTTAGAGAGTCAGGAGCATACCATTTAGAACATGCACTTTTGGGGCTTTGAATGCGTGAAGAAGTGTGAATAGACTCCTGAATATCCTCTTGCAATGTGTTGCATGCCACTCTGCAACATCTAACATGGTTCTGCAACATGCCATCTTCTCATGAAATGCATGATCTCTCAACGCCATCATAGGAGAACTTCTCAATAGCAATGAAGATAAAACTGTAATAAAACTCCCTGCTACGTGAGCTTTCTTCAGCTTTGTATATCCCTCCTCTATTTCCAGTGCCCACATAGAGTTTGCTTTTTTAACTTTACATGCAATTTCAGCCTTTCCTTGCTTTTTGCGTGAATGTTGAGATCTTGACATTAAGTTTTTCTTTTTTAAACTTTACTAAAAGCCTTTTGGCATTACTCAAACTTAAGCAAAGCTAAAAGGATCAATGCCCCCTTCTTTCGAGGAATAACTGTTCAAGACAAAATATTAAAACAGAAATGTTTTAAAATAATTGCCAAAAACAGAAAAATGGATTACAATAACACCAAGATTCAAATGACCATATTGTACCTCATCAAAGGTATTCATACTAGATGTCTATGTGTGTACATCAATTGAAGGAATAATAGGAGAAAAATGTGAGAAGGTTTACACTTGAGATTGATGATCTACTTCCCCAACTAGATCAATATCTCTATATACAAGTCTTAAATAAGCACTTAATATAATTTAAAATTAACACTCTTCCTTTCTTCACCATGTGAAATATAATAGATATAAAGTGTAGTATTCAACAATGACGACACATGAAGAACATCATTAAACAATCCTTATTTCATGTTAGCAGATCTTTTCACACACACACATTTATGTTACTAGCCACCAAGATGTGTGGTGATAAAAAAGAATCAATGAAGAGAATATACAATGTGATGAATCTATATGATGTAAAACTCTAGAATCAAGGATCCATCAACCTGAATCAAAATTTGTAACTACAAAAACTAGTTTCCTCTTATGTATTTTTTACTTTGAATGAGAAGAAGATAATGAACCCCCTAACATAGTTAAAGGGAAATTGATTTGATTCTTCATTAGAAGATAATTCAACTCATCAATCTATTTTAGATAACATATATGTTTATCACACCCTAGTTTATCACAATATGCACACTTGGGCTACTACTCAGATTATTCTCCTTTTGTGGTATATTTATAATCTGATTGCACTCTATCTTTTTATGGTTTTTCTTTTTATTATATTTTTTCTTTTCAAGACCCCTTAATTATTTTTTCTTAGAATCACTATCCATCAAAGCATATGACTTAGAAAACATAAGGATACCCATTTGAATTAAATTTCCTTGTTCTTGAATTTTTATTTTTTTTAAATGATCAAATGTAGGCATGTTATATTCCTTCCCCATAGAAATATGATGAGTGTGAAAGCTTTAAAAAAAACCTATATATTATTTACCAAGCTTGGATAGAACACTAATAATCAATTTTGTGTCCCTTTTATCAATACCACATTCCTTGAGTTGTGTTCTTAGATCATTGAGCTTTATGACATAATCAAAGATATTTTTAAAACTACTTGGATCAAGACTCATGTTCATTGTCAACTTGATATAAGCCTTAAACTCATTAGTTTGACCATACAAATCAACAAGCCTGTCCCAAGCCTCCTTAGGTCTATTAAGCTTTTGCATGTGAAATTGGAGATCAATTGAAACAAGCATACATAAATAACCAAGAAATTTGTCACATTCAATTATTCATAGCGTCTTTTCATTAATATTTGTTTCTTTTGGATTAGATTCTAATATACATAGTAAAACCTAGTGTGAAGAGACAACAATTTCAAGAGTCAACCTAAATGTGAAGATGCAAACGACACAATGTTAGGGAAATAATATTTATATTTATTTTTCAATAATGAAGATAAGATCTAGAAGGGAAAAGAACAAGGGAAACTTAGAGATAAAAAAGGATGGGTTTTCATTTTCGTAGAGAGAGAGAAAACCTTAATTTGGATTTTGTAGATAGATCAAGTGAATGAATACAATTTTTTGAAATCTTATCCTAAACCTTTAAGTTGGTTTATTAGTCATAATTCATTTGTATTTTTAATTATGAATCAAAACCATCATTTTTTGTCCTTAATGGTGTATTAAAATTGGTTCTTGACTACACGAACAAGGTTGTCATTAATTTATATCCCTATCCTTGACTACATAAAAATAGAGTTAAAATAAGAATTCCTCTAATAAAATAAAATGAAACCCAATCATTTCACACACGTTTACTTTTATTAAAAAATAATTTCACAGCCTTAGTTGTTTTATGTACGTAGGGATATGATATAATTTTTATAAATACATAGTGATATCAACATGTGGCACATATCCCTTAAGCTAGTTATATTGGGTTATGAATTATAATAGGCAATTAGGAGGCCTACATGGATTTAGTGGTTTACTGAGGTCCATCGTGTTATAATAAGGAGGTCTATTTAAAGAAGATGAATACTATTGTAAAGGAATGTGAAGTGTATGCTATATATATTTAGGAAACCTTGAATATATTGTGTGGAGTGGCTTCTTTCATAAGGAGCATTATGACATTATCCTACCTCAATTATTTATTCTATTTATACATAGATTGAATATTAGGGTAGATATTGACCAACCAACATCTCTTGTTTTATTTTTTGAAAAAGGTGAAAAGATGAGTCCGTAGGCGATGGGTGGGAGTTCGTGCAGATTTCAATGGGAAGGAGAGTTTTTGAAAGATGATGTTGTGTAGGTTGGTTTGGGTGCGGCCTTGGCTCCAGTGCCTCTAGCTCCTAGGGGTGTTCGGGTGCCCTGCAAGGGCCCTTCTCCTCGGGTGGTTGGGGCTTTGGTAAGCTCTGTCCCCTCTTCACCTAAACTTTTTGTAGTGCCACCTTCTATTTCGGCTTTTGGTGGTTTCCCTACTGTTGGCTTTACGGTTGCTTCAGGCTGCCATCGAAAGTCCTTTTCTGATGCAGTTTCAAAGGATTGTGCTTGAACTCTACCTGCTCCGACTAGGCTTAGACCTTTTCCCTATGCCTGTGCTTCCCTTGTTGTGGTCTGTCGATCTGAGGTTGTTGAAAATGAGGATTACTATTTGAAATAGGGCGTGGTTTATAGGTTTAATGGCTTGTGGCTCTCCCTTCCCGATCTCCATGATTGGGTTTTTGTCTCCTAGAAGCCTATTGTCTCTAGGCAGATTGAACTCTATCCCAACGCTAGGGGGTTCTTCTTAGCAACCTTCGCCTCCTTCCTGGAGTAAGACTATGTGCTGGATAGGGGGTAGATGTGGGGTATACATTTGTTGTCCATCAGGCCTTGGTCTCGCTCTTTCAATCCTCTTATGGACCCGCTGAATACCAGACCAGTTTGGGTTCAACTATCAAATCTCCCTCTCCAATTTTGTGAGGATTCTTGTCATGAAGCTATTGGCAACGCCTTGGACGCTTTATGAAGGTGGTCTCTATGACTCAAGATCTTGGGCATACTATGGTGGCTCGCATTTTAGTAGATTTGGACATCTCCAAACCTCTCCATGGAGATGTGGTCTTATTGGTGGAGGAAAGACCTTGGACACAGTTGTTGGACTATGAGGGCCTCCCTTTTCAATGCAAGAGATGTTTCTCCACTGGTCATTTGGCCTCTAGTTTCCCTCTTACTCGTCGCAAGCGCACTGCTAGCTAGTGGAAGGATGCTCGCATGGACCATCTCGCAGTTGGATCTCCCTCTTTGGATGGTTCCTCTGAGGAGGAAGACCCTTCCTTGGTTGATTCTTCTAAGGAGTCTAAGTCTTGCTAGGATCCTCTTCCAGTTATCCCTTCCATGGAACCACTGTTGCCTTGAACTGCTGTTGCTATTTAGGTGGAGCCTGCCTATCCCTCATTGAACACCTTTGTTGGTCATTTGATAGATCCTGACTCATCTTCTACATTGTCGGATCCCTCACTACATGGTGGCTTTTTGCTTGTGGTGGCTATTGAGGTTCTACTCCTCTCACCTTGCTCGGTGGACTTCGATTCTGAGTCTTCCTGAGTTTTTGTGCAAAGGAAAAAGAAGGGACTCCCCCAATCTATCGCTACTTCATGACTTAGGGTTAAGGGAGTCAGATTAGTCCCCTTAGGTTCTGGGGTTGTCTAGTCCTTGTTTGTTGTTTGACAACTGTCTATCAATTGTTTCTATGTGTGGCATGTGTGGCCTGTTTAGCCGGGTCTAGTGTCTCATGTTTGTTAAGGGATCAACTCCATTATGTTCTAAGCTTCTTCTCCTAGTTCATGTCCTAGTTTGAACTAGCTTCCTTTTGGACCCGAGGGCTATCCATATGAGGGGTACAACACCTTGTAAATGTTGCTTATTTAATAAAAAACATCTCTTATTTTGTGTGTTATATATCTTCTACATTGTATTAATATTTTATTATTATATGTGGATCTTATTATGTGGTATTAGAGCTAGGATTTGGAAAAAAGTGATAAGGAGGGAGGATGAGGATAAGATGATGAAGTGAAGGTGAAGGATACAAATGCATACACTTTGGCTCAAAGTAAGGAAGATTCAATCCTCTAATTTTATGGATATATATAGAAGGTAAAGGTTATTGTTTATGCAAACCCTATAAGGAAGTATAACTTCATTGGTATAGAATTAACCAAGAAACTACATGTACAAATAAACCACGCCAAGGATAATCAACTAGAGGGTAAGGATTGTAGACACCTAAAAATGACTAACACATTTCCTCTATTTTATCATCATTTTTTCGTTATCTTTCATCATTGATTTATCTATCAATACTACTTAAATAATTTAATTATTTAATTAAGCTAACATATTATCCTCATTAATTAAGTATTTTTTAATTATTTAATTAAATCATCACTTTTCATCATCAACATTAATTAAATGTAATCATTTAATTAATTAATCATTTTTCCTTTTCCTCATTAATTAAATTAAATTTAGTTATTTAATTAATCTATTGTTTTATTCTAACAACTTTAATTAAGATTTTTTTTATTATTTAATTAATTTCTAATTTTTTCTTCTATCCATATTAATTAAATAATTTTTTATTATTTAATTAATTTATGCATTCTTCTCATCCACTATAATTAAATAATTTTAATAATTTTATTAGCTAATATTTCATCCAAAATTAAATAAATAAATTTATTTTATTTAATTATTTTTTCTACTCTTAATTCTTCTAAAAATAAGTAAAATTATTATTTTATTTATTTCCTACATATATCTTCATCTCACGCATTTGAATTAAATAAAAAAAATTATTTAATTTTATTAATATTCTTCTATATCCTAATTTAGTGAGTTGATTGAAAAAATAACTCCTTATCACTTCTACTCACCCTCACTGCACTCATCCATGCAGCTAGTCAACAAATCATTCTAGTCTTTCATCTTGAAACATGTCATGTGCACAATCATCATGGTCTCTCAATCAATGTCATCCATTGATCTAAATAAATCACTCTACTGTTGATCAATATCAAGTGAAAGTTATACGTGCACCATCATTCAAGCTATCAAATCTTCCACAAATTTTGAGAAATCAAGCCATCTTTGCATCCATTTTGTGAATCAAGGTTATGCTAAATTGAAGAGAAATCTATATCACAACCATTTTTTTACAATATCAAGTACAATGGAGTAAGGAATAAGCACATTTGTGGAGGTAATATTGATTTAATTTAATTTACTTTGTTTATGCACACACTCTTATTGATGTAGTTATTGATTATTGAATTGGGTTTTACTTTAATTCTCATTTTTAAAATCAATAATTTAATACACCCACAAGGATATTCAAAATTTTGAAGATTTAGAGGTCTTGATGGATAAATTATATGTTTTGCATTCTAGATGTGATGCTTTAGATAAGGATGGGTTAGTAAGTGTTAATGTAAAAAATAAGTTCATGAAGCATTGGTATAAGTGTAAATAAGTTACATTATAGATATTACACATAAATAAGACCAAAGGAAAGTCAAGGTAGAGAAAACTCAAGAAGCGATTGAAAGTGCACCAAAGAATTAAAGGAAAACAAGAGGAGATAAATATAAGAAAAAAGCTAAAATTTTGTTCCCCTTCTTGAGTCAACAAAGAAAACACTTAACAAAAGGTGAATAATCAAATACAAGGTTTCAAAGATAGGAAAGTGTGCAATATTAGCATCCACATCATTGTGAGAGATAATAATCATGGAGAAAACCATCATGGAGACATGATAATACATGAAATCAACATGGAAATCACTATGGATCTACGTGGAATCAAAAGATTAATTATAACAATAAATAAAATCAAGAATTAATGGATATTCATCATAGAAAAGCACATAATTTTATGAACAATATAATCAAGTGGGTGTAGTGAAATTGGATCAATGATGGAATCTAGGTACTATCAACTAAAACCACCACAAAGATCACCTATGGATGGTTGGATGATAGAACATACCACCATATGTATAACGACTTACAATAATCTTATTCTTTATTTTATTTTCATGTTTCAAGGATAAAAAATGTCAAGGAGGGATGACATACTTACTATGTACTGACATACTTACTATGTACCTAGGGATATGATATTATAACATATAAATTAATGTCAATGGCTCAACGCCAACATGTAGCACACATCCTATAAGTTAGTTATATTGGATCATGAATTATATTAGGCAATTAGGATGCATATACATGGGTATAGTGGTTTCCCCCTCCATTGTATTATTAGGAGGAGGTCAATATAAAGAAGTCCAATATCATTCTAAGGAGATGTGAAGCGTATGATATGTATTTGGGATCTCTTGGACATAGTATGGAGTGGTTTCTTTCACAAGGTGTAATATATGATGTTACCTTATCTCAAGGTTCTATTCTATTTATGTGTATATTGGATATTATGGTATCTTGGTCCACTAACATCTCCTATTTCATGTATGATCTATCTTTTATATTGTATTAATTTTATTATTATATATATACGAATCTTATCAAAATATCATAGATACAAAAATATACAAATCAATTATGTTATGATCTTTTTTTTTTTCATTAATTAAATATAGTCTCCACTTTTTGTCACTTTAATAGATAGACTAAAAACATAATAATATTTTCTTTGCTTTGTTTACTAATTCATTAATTCTTATTTCATATATTATAAAATTTAATAATATCTAATGTATTGTAACATTAATTAACTAATTGTAAGAAATATATAATTATTCAAATAATTTAAAAATATCTAATAAAGTTGGATCAAGCTAATTCTTGACTATGTTAAAAGTGAATGTATTAGAGAAACATAAATACCATGTTATATTCTAAAGAAAATTAAAATACAATTACCATATGAGTAAAAACTGTACGAGTAAAGTACAAAATATTTAAGACAAGTTTAATTAAATAGTAATTACATATTTTTGAGTAGATGGTCTTTCAATTTTTTAGGTATATAAAAGAATTTAAAACTTGTGATTATTAATATTTTAAATATAAATACTTGTAACAATAAATTTGATATTTAATTTTTTTTTAATTTTTTTATTAAACTTTTAAAAGTGAATATTATAATTTGAAGATAAAGTTAACATTCGTAAGTTCATATTATTAAAATATTAATAAAATAAAATAAATAAAACACAAGTATTATGCAAAATGACAATAAACAACACAAAGGACATATCCATAATTAAATAAGGCTATAAAATTGTCATCAATAATTTCTTTCCAAAATATTCTCATTTAAGAGATCCACAAGAATATTGATGTATTGTAATCTCTAAACAAAACTAGATAAGTTTAATTTCATCTCTAATAACATAAGAGAAATAGTTGTAATCAACATTTTTATTTTCTATTTTTAATTTATTTTATTAAGTATTATAATAATATCAATTTATGAATGCTAACTTTATATTCAAGTTAAAATGTTCATTTTTGAAAATTTAATAGAACAATTGGTATGCAAAATAACAATGAACAACACGAAGGGCCTATCAATAATTAAATAGTCCTATAAATTTGCCATCAACAATTTATTGCTAAAATATTCTCATTTAAGAGATTCTACAAGAATATTAATATACCATAATCTCTAAACAAAAATAGATATGTTTGACATTTCATTGCTAACAACTCAAGAGAAATAGTTGAAATCAAACTTTTTCTTTTCCATGTTCACTTGAATAAATAAAACATAGATAATGAAACATTAAAGAAAATTTCAATGCCACTTATTTGTAATACTAATGAAGTCTCTTCAATAATAGAAAAGTGATTCAAGTACAACAAAACAACAATGAAAATAAACAAGAAATTCAAGGTCGTCCCTTAAAACAAAATAGGTATATGTATTGAGGACATATATCATCCTTGCCTAATAATTTATAACATGTTTTGATAGAAATATATGTACTTCATAGGTATTATAACATCAACATAATCAATTGCCCTTGGCATGAAGCTTGATTGCTAGATCCTTACTAGGTTTTGGCATAGGATCACAAATTATTTTTTCATCAGGAAATATGAGAGACCATTTATAATTAGATACTAAATAGTGTAAAAATATAAGTGTTTCTATCTTTGCAAAATCATAGCCGGGACAAATTCTAGGACCTGCACCAAATGGTACAAACATATAAGGTGGAATTTGATTGCCAAAATGAGTAGGATCAAAGTTATGTGGCTCCTTGAAAGCTTCCTCATCCCAATGGGTGATAGCACTTGTCCAAAATAACTGTTCAATTTTGACACAAATAATTGTACTTTAAAATTAAATAATGATTGTAAACTTGTTAAATTGAATACCCTATAAAATAGTGTAGAAACTAATCAAAAACTCAACATACAATACAAATTTCTACTTCATATACTTAAACAATAATTTATTTTCTCTTAAAGAATAACTTGTATATAATTCAATTCAAACTTAGATAAATCAATAGCACTATTTTTTTGGTTCCCCATTAAACTTTTAATAAAAGTTATATCTTCTAAACACTCAAAATAATCATTCTTTTGTTGAGTAAGAGTGTTTGAAAAAGGAATGTGTTAGTTTAGTTAATATCTATGTTTGTGATCAATGATTAATCTTTTTGTTTTCTTATTTATTTATGATGGATTAGAGTGTGATTCAAAATTTGTCAACAATAATTAAATTTACAGTTTTATCCAAAAACTCATACTCAATTGGATGGATTATGAAAACCTCGTCTACACTAAATACTATGCTATTGATATTTGTATAAAACACACTCAAAATATTTCATAAATATCGTGAAAAGGTTCACTTAATAGTATTATAATCTTGGTATTTTTCTATTCAGTTTCATGATATTGCTCCCTTTTTAAACAATTTTTATTACTTTTCTTTTGTTCATTCACATATAAAAAACATACCTGCCATCCTTTAGGAATCGTATAGCCTTCATATTCTATATCTTGAATAGCTGTTCTGAATCCACCAATTACAGGAGGAATATAACGCAATGTTTCTTGAGCTACCTTCCATGTGTATTTCATTTTCTGAATATCTTTCCATTGAAGAGGTTCATTTGGTTGTTTCCCTGATAGAACCTCCGTTTGTTCTGTGACACAATAAAGAATGATAATTTATAATCACTTAAAAGAGGTTCATTTGGTTGTCTCCCTAATAGAACCTTTATTTGCTCTGTGAAAAATAATAATTTCTAATTGTGTGAAGCCAGTTTAAAGCACTGAATTTGAATTAAGAAATTTTCTAAAAACCAAACTTGAAGAATGTTGTGGTAGATTGGGGGATTCAATGCCAACAATCTGATAAGCTGGGTAAGAAGAACAGCAGTAGTGTCATGGCCGGCCAGCATGACCACGATCATGTTATCTATGATCTCATCTTCAGTCAGGCGCATATTATTCTCATCCTCTATGCTTAGCAAGCATGATATTAGGTCTTGAGTGGGAGAGGTTTTTCCTTGTTGCAGCTCTCTCCTCCTGCCTTCCAGAAAAACTGACAAATTCTTATATAAACGAGAGCGAGCCTTTAAGCTTCCATGAAAAGATGTTCCAGGCAAATTCAGGGGAAGAGACCACACACCCTTTATAAGTGCAGTTAGATCATGTTCTAGAATCCTCCTCTTATTATCATCCTTCAAACCAAAGAGCAGATCACAGGCAACATGGAATGTAAGCTGCTTCATCAAGGGGGCCACTGTAATACTCTCTTTTCCTTCCCAATACCCAGCAAAATGTTGCAGTATAACTGACTCCATTCTACTCAGGAATCTCTGCAGCACTTCAGGCTTCATGAATGACATGATGGCACCTCTCATCCTTTTGTGATCATCTACAGGCAGATCAAACAAGTTCTTGGGCCCAAGAAGCCTGCTCACACTGGAAGTCTGCTTGTTACTTATGATGTTGTTATCATTGTGAAATATAAAGCGGTTGCCTGCTTGCCCTGTGAGGACAATTGTGGGGCGCCCCATTAATGAGGTTTTGAAAACAAGACCATAATTTGAGACCTTCTGTTGTACCCACTCCTTGGTTCTGTGAGCTCTGTGTGCTCTCATAAATTGAAAGGTCTCCCCTATTAATGGAAGCCCTAACTTTCCAGGAGGAAGATTTTTGCCCCTTCCCCTGTTCTGAATCTTGACTGCCATGACAAATAGGATTGAAGCAAGTGAAACAGTCCATAAGATGAGAATTAGTTCACTGGTAAAGAGTTGAGAATCCATTAGAGCTTTCAATGGAAAGAATGAATAGGGGAAGAGCTTATCTAATCGATGAATTATTAAATAGATTGGAGTATCTTCTGTATAATTGTTCGTGTATAATCGGACAAACGGTGAGGGCGTTGAAACAGCAATTATCACTTGTCGTTTGCAGATCTTGGGTAGGATTGACGATAAATAACGGAATACTCTTGTGAACTGAATGCAGTTGGTACCGCTTGTCGTTATAGGTATGGTTGATGTGCCTACTTTATTCTATTATTATTGTGCATGTGATTTGTTGTAGGTATTATGTTCAAGAAATCCATGCTAATGGATTTTTATGGTTGTCTTAGAATTTCAAGAGTGGTGTAGATTGCAAGCTTTTTATTTTTAGGTTTTGTAATTTTTTAAGGAATGTAGGATTTAATGCGAGGTTAGTAGAAGAGTTTTATTGAAGTACTATCTATTTTCTTATCTTTGTAATATTAATTGGTGAAGATAATTTAAATTTTTTTTTTTTTGGATCCATCTTCAAACTATTTGGTGAGATTAATTTTTTTAAATATAACAATTATGTATTTATGAAATTAAAATTCTTGGTATTGATATGCTCACATTGCATGGGATCTAATGTGACTTATGTAATAAGAAATTGTTGTATTTGGTATTTAGCATAACTTTGACTTCATTCTTAGATGCATTATAATAATCCTATCTCAATATTTTTGAGATTATAAACTCTACATTTTATACAAATGTAAGGTGATAATATTGTTATGTATTCAAGAACCTTTTGTTGCTAGAAAGTATCTTCATGTCTAGGTACATAGGGTAGTCATAGAACTCATTGGTGTAGTATTTAATAAATTATTACAATTTATAATAATTCATATACTCATAATCATAACACCCTGTGTTTTCCAACCTCTAATTATGCATAGATAGTATGATTGTAATGAAAACCTTTTGTTATTTAGAGAGTACGAATGTAATGAAAGACACCTTCAAAATTTACCACAACTGTTATTTAGAGTAAAAATTATGTTTCAATTTCTTCATATGATGGAAAAATAAATGCACAAAATAATCGCAGGGTGGAAAAACACAGTGGGTTGTGAGTTATTTCATTGTACTTGTTCAAAGCTCAAGAGTGGAAAGCTTGGGGATGAGATGCAGGTAGGGGATACATAAAACTAACCAAATTGACTTGAGGGGTGACTACCCAATTGGGTTTTTATGTGTAGAGGGTTTTATAACAGTATGTGGATTGTAGGTTTCATAACACCAAGTGTTTTCCAACCTCAAATTATACATAAGCAGTATGATTTAATGAAAACCTTTTATTATTTAGATAGAAAAAATGAAATGGAAGTCACCTTCCAAATTTACCACAACTATTAGTTAGAGTGAAAATTGTATTTTATTTTCTTCATATGATCAAAAAATAAATGCACAAAATAACTACAGGTTGAAAAACACAGTGTTGGTTATTAGTTAGTTCATTGTCCTTGTTCAGAGCTCAAGGGCATAGAGGTCAGGGAGGATTTGCAGGTGGGGGATACACACAACTAACAAAATTGAGTTGAGGCGTAACTAACCAATAGGGTATTACATGTAGAGGGTTTTACAACAGTATGTGGGTTGCAGGTTTCATAACACCCAATATTTTCCAACCTATAATTTTTTAAAATAGTAAGAATGTAATGAAAAATATTTTGTTATTTACATAGTAGGAATGTAATGAAATTCACCTTCAAAATTTATAACAAGTCTTAGTTAGAGTAAAAATTGTGTTTCAATCTCTTCATATGTTCAAAAATAAATGCACAATATAATCGCAGGTTGGAAAAAATGGTGGATTTTGAGTAGATGGTTTATGAAACTTACAACCAATACATTATCTATCTCATTCACTTTGGTATGCTTCTTTTCAAGTGTTTTTAGAGTAGATTCCTGTTCTTTTGGAAGGAAGAAATTGTAGAATAAAATTTTGTAGGTGAGGAAAATGTTGAAGAAGAAGGAGCTATTGAAGAAGACATTGAAAAGGAGGATACTAATATAGATCATCAAACACCTCCTTCTTCATTTGAGACAAATGGTGAGAACACTTAAGGCCAACCAGAGATAATCATTCCTTTGGATAACAAAGAACCATGTACTGGTGTAGATGTGCTTGAAAGGAGTGATGAGTAGAGGTCTGAGAAAAAGAAGAGTGAGGATGCATCTTGTGATGTAGAAGAGGAGGAGGTAGAGACACCAGTTAACACTGGTGATAAGGAAAAGGATTTGAAGAAGAAGGTTGCAGAGGAGAATGTAAAGACTATTGGTGAATCCTTCGGTACCTCCGGAGATTCCTTAAAGAATCTGTTGAGAATGTAGTTATAGTTCCAACCTGTAGTGTTCGCCTAGTTATTGAAAATTCAAACACATCAGGGGTACATGGACATGGAAAATATTTTTCCTCTTCACAATCTTCAATTAGGTAATGTTTTCCATGCATCTGCTTGGAAAAAAATTATTGAGAAAAATCAGAAGAGTGGAGAAATGATTGATGAGGCAGTAAAGGTTTTGCAAGAGACCATACCTAGTGTTACCATTGACAATTCTCTATCCGGTATGGAAAATTTAAAGCTTTTACTTGATTCATTTAAGGAGTATGCTAGTGGGTTGAAAGGGAAGCTAGAGAAATAAATAGAGAAAAAGATAAATGGCAGGAGACTAATGGATGTAATGGAGAAGTGTGCTAGTGCACACAACAAATTTTAGGAAAATATTAAAGGTGTGCAAGCTTGTGTGGAGGAAGACAAAGTCTTATTTTAGTTTTGTATGAAGTGGCTAGTGTCTTCAAAAATCATAAAAGATGAGATGGACTCTATTGAGTCCCAAATTGACAAAGCTTCTAGTGCCTATGATCCAGCACAAGACTTGTAAGCACAAGGTTTGCCATTGAGAATCTACATGAACAGTTCTTCCAACTGCAAGTTCAGAAGGAAAAGATCATAACACAGTTATGTCATCTCAAGGATTTTGTGGAATCCAAGATCATACCTGTTTCTAGTGCCCTATTGAGTGTTGAAAAAGCTTCAAAGCTAAATCTAGTACCCAACACTCCAATTGACGGTGAAGGACTCTTGATGGAGTTGGAGACCCAGAGCAGAATGCTTGGCCTAGCCAAGAAGATTTGGGAAGAGGGAAAGCAAGAGTAGCAAGACCACCTTGAAAAGATACAAGAGTCAAACACCTCCTCTAGGTGATTGTATTTCATTATATCCATTTTAGTTTATTAGTCAGATTTCAGTGTACATATGTGGATGGTATAAGGCAATTTTCCAATACATTTTTTTTTGGGGGAGTTAGTTAAGTTGTCATCTTGTATATATGTTAGGGCATATTTCCATCAATGAGAAAGGGGATATTATTAAAAGAACAAGAAGATTGTCATTGATATGCTTACCAACAACATGAGCATGAGGGATAAGTGCATTGTATTACACTATTGTCATTGATGCCAACATTGTATTCCCATATAAATATCATCATCCAGATTAGATTGTACAACTTGAACATGTTTGAAGGTGGTAATCCAGTGGTCATTTGCAAGAAGGTTTAATCTGGTGAAGATAGATGAATGACAAATTAGCTAAGTATGAAAAGAAAATTTCTTATGTATAGGACATCTGGTATTTTGGTCCACACTGGTCTATTGTGTATAATATTTCTCTACTATTTTCATGTAATTTTTTGGGTTGTTAGAAGAGTCTAAATTTAGAATTTCACAATGTTTCAATTTTTTGTGTTAAAGTTATAAGTGACAGCATATCGAGTTTGGTAGTAATATTTTCAATTCAGTATGCATGTTTTGGTGAATTTGCACCTCTCTATGGATTGGTATCTGGTATTACGGATTTGTGGATATGTTGGTAGATGTTAGTAGTGTCTATATTCCAAGTGGAATGAAGTTTTGAGGTCCACATGCTGGTTTGAGGTTAAATAGCTGATGAATTTTTATATTATGTCATTACCGGTTCTGACCTAATAAGTTTTGTGTATTGTGGTGTTTTAATAAGTATTGATCCATTATATGGGAGCTATAATAGGTCCATGCCAACCTATTTTGTTTTTTTATGAGTTTTGGATCTTGGTGTGAAGTATGTATATGTGTATGATGAGACGAAAAAGGCATATTCTATATGATACATGTAATTAGGTCGACCTAATTGATGTTGTAGGTGTTTGTGGATGAAGCAGATATATATGTAAGATCTTTTTCAGTGTTTTGGAGAGAGATGTAATATGATATACAATTGATGTGAATTGTGCAAGTATAAGAAAAATGTAAACCATAGCAAAGTGTAAGTGTAGATCAGTATGAAGTGTGTAATGTTTGTATTTTGAGATTCAATGGAATTGTAATTCATGCATATGTTAGATGCAACTCTAACAATTCACATCTTGGATGTGTGCCACAATCTCTTCTATGTTTTATTTTTCAGTGGATAATGAGTCCACTTGGATAGTGAGTTCACCTGCAATGAGTACTTTTGTAAAATATTATAACCAGTTACAATATATTGTGAGCTTATCCTCACCATGGTTTTTCCCATTTTAGGTTTTCCACACTGAAAATTGGCGTTCTTGTGTTATGTGATGTTGATTGTTGTTTTCATGCTTTCTCTTCTTACTAAAAATTGAATATTCCATGAGGATTGAATGTTTTAAGTGGCTCAAAAGAATACTAATTTATCCCCCCTCTCAATATTTTGGGTGTTCAATAAGAACATCAAGAGAGAGCATAAGACATATTATAGACCATTAGAATCATCTCTCCACTATTAGCAACACCTCTAATCCTCATCTTAATGCTTCTAATCCTCATATTAATATATCATTATGAAACCAACTTTGTTGACAACAATCATACTCAATACATATTTGATTAGGAATAACATCCAACCATGAACTTTAGAAAACATCAAATAAGGAATGACATCCAACTATGAACCTCAGTAACACCCAATATAGAAATGAAAACCAATGCTAAGGACTAAATACCTTCCTTACTTCTCAAGAGTTGACATAAAAGAAAACCAACAATCATGAAAACCAATTCCAAGGACTAACAACCTTCCTTACTTATCAAGTGTCGACATCAATGACAACCAACAATATTTTTTTCCATCAATGAAAATAACTACTAATAATATTACATAAAGCTCCTCAAGTGTTGATATCAATGAAAAACACTGCCAACAATCTCCCCCTTTGGCATTGATGGAAACACACCTGCTCACTCTCCCCCTTTGACATCAGTGAAAAGGGGCCATACATATTTGAAAAAGTTAACAAGACATTATCTATCTTCAAGGACAAAGGGAAAAAGATCTTCTATTGAAGCAACAACACTTTTTCTCATTTGTTGCAAAACTGTATCAAAAACTCCCCCTTTCTACTAGATCCCCCTGTGTGGTAGCACACATCAATTGAGGAGAAAAGGATATTGTTGAGAAATGGTGCCTCAAACATACTAGTTTTCATGACTCTGCATTGTTGAACAAATAGTTGAATATCACCAGGACAAAGTTACTAGTTTGATCGAAATCCCATTGGAAGGAAATGGTTTGTTACTTAAGTCATTGGGTTTCAAGTTTTTCTAACTTTAGTCACTGGGTTATAAATTTTTATAACCTCCCAAATGAGCGGATTTGAGATTCTCATTGTTGTTAGCGTGTCGCAAGTTTTGAGAACTTCATAAGATCCGACAAAAGGTTTTGAAGTTCAGGTTTTCAGCGGCTTAGCAATTGTGAAGTGAATGATATCATCTTTGTTGTTGACGAGTCACGGGTTTTAAGAACTTTGTAACCTCCGACAAGAGGTTTTGAGGTTCAAGTTTTTAGTGACTTAGTGATGGTTGTGGGGACCACTTGGAGCAGTAAAGTGAATATTGAAGGGACATCCTGATATTGAAGGGAGATGATATACAGTCTCCTCGATAAGGTGATGTATTTATTCTTGCTTGTGGGTGTCTTGGTGGGACCTGATTAGTGTCGAGCTAGAAAGCAATAATTGGTTGGATGTAGTTTCTCGTTGGAAGTTGAGTCAAACCATTTCCTATTGGTTGAGAATAAATTCTATAAAACGCTAAAAGTTCTGCAATGATACATTAGGGGAGAGGGAAATAAATTAGGGTTATGCTATCAGATTCTCTCCAGAATGGAACAAGATGTAAATCCCCTATGAAGGCTTAGAGACCATAATTTTATTTGTAACTATCCTTTTTTTTTTGAATAATATAATAACGATTTGGGCTTTTGGAGTGTGGGTTTTTTTTACTCGAAAGGGTTTTCCCCATGTATATCTTGTGTGTTCATGTTGTTTGTTTCATATTTCATGGTAGTTGGTTATGTTTGTTGAATCTATTAATGGTGTTGTTGGAACTGGTTTAATTAGCATTAAATTTTCTCTAAGGTTCAATGTGGGAAATGAACTATGTTTGGTTCCACTTTGTGGTATAGTAGTATGTGTCCTTAAGGAAATCTAAGAAAATAAAATATACCGAAGGAACTACTGATCTTGGATCTCTCTTTATGAGATAACCAATATTTCCCAACAAATATGACATGAATTTATCCCCCTGAAAAAATGCACCATCTTATGCATCCAGTTAGAACAAGGAGGCGAAATAACCCCTAACTTTTGTCGAAGATACTCAAAAGTATCCTTTGAAAGTGCCTTTGTGAAGATATCTACAATCTGATCCTTGGTAGGCACATACTCCATTCTAACTTTATGCTCTGCAACCTTCTCTCTGAAAAAGTGATACCAAATAGAGATGTGTTTAGTCCTTGAATACATTATCAAATTCTAACTTGATGCTTTGCAACCTTATCTCTCTTGAATGCATCAATATATTCTTGGAAATATTGATTGCACTTGTATTTTCACACAATGTAGGGATGGGTTCATCATAAACCACCTTGATATCTTTCAAAGTCCACTTCATCCAAAGCACCTAACTATAGCAAGATGTTGTAGCAATATATTCAACCTCTTTAGTAGATAAAGACATCGAGTCCTATTTTTTACTGAACCAAGAGACCAATATTTCTCCCAAAAATAATTCACTATCACATATACTTCATTGGTCAAACATACAACCCACCCAATCAACATCAGTATAGAAAATCAAAGAAAAATTATTATCTTTTTTATACCATGGGCCATAATTTGGAGTTCCTTTTAGGTAGTTGAATATTATTTTCATATCTTTTGCATGAGATTACTTAGGATTATCTCGAAATCTAGCAACCAAACATCAATCTTGAAGCACACTGAGACATGTAGAATGTTCATATAGGCTCAAATAACTAAACTCATATATATACCAACTGGTACAAGTACCAAACATATGTTTTATAGAGAAGATAGGCATCAAGAACCATCTATAACACACTATAATTGAAGATCCAAATACATCTGATACAACAAATTAGCACAACTGAACATGTCCACAAGGCTGTATGGACAAGACATTCTTTCTTGAGGAATACAAAGCATTCCAACAAGACTTCATCATCATTGTACTCCATCAAGCCATAAACACTTTGTTACTTACAAATTTTACATCAGAAGGTGTAAGGACTTGAGAACTTGGATACAACACCCAAATTTTAGTCTACAAGATGAAGCCTTTTTCTGTGCAGAGATACGGAAAAAACTACCATGAATCTCCACACATCTTTTACTTCCACCAAAATCTTCAAGAAAGGATTATTTATGTACAATAGATCTACACACCAACTGATATGATTTAATTCTTCTTTTATGTTGAAGTCTTCAACACCTTTTTCTTTTTAGGGGGCTAAATTTTTTTGCAAGTGAAATCCCCCTTGAGATAATGCTCTATCTCAGATTATTATATGATCTTTTGTAGAGTGTACAAGTGTAGAATCATCTTTTCTCCCATGGTATTCTTTCCAGAACTTTTCATTTCCCTTCTTTTGTTGATTGAGTGTTTCATCACTTTTCTGATTCTGAATAAGTGGCATCAAAAAACCACTCCTACAATGTTTTTCCTTGTTTCCTATCTTATTGCATTTGTAGCTCACAATTTTGTGCTCTAGAACAAAGTTGTTCCTCTTGAACTTAGTTTTTCACTCATCAACCTTGTGACCATAGTTGTTTCAAGCATAGAAATATCCATGAAATAAGATAGTTTTTTTTTCTTTGAGGCATAAATAATATTCTACCCATATTTTCATTCCTTCTTTGTCTAACTCTACAATAAATAGCCTTATACCCAAATTTATTGCAAGAAAAATAGTAACCTTGAAAGGATTGATTGAAATTGGTAGGATAATTCTTTCTTGCAAATGGAGGACTTCTAAATCCTTTTTGCTTCTTGTCAGCATTTGATCCACCTTCTTTCTTTCCATTTTGAATAGTCTTTGCATCTCCAAATCCATCTTTCTTAGAATATTTAGTATAAGATTTCTCCTTCTCTTCTTTTGTCCTTCCATTATATTTGGATTTTTCCTCATACTTCTCTCCTCTGTCAATTTATTCTTTCTCTTTTCATGGCATTCCTCAGAGTGACAATTTCCTCTTCAAGTTTCAAATATTGAATTGTTTTGTCATTGAGCTTGACATTCAAGAAATTTTCAATCCTTTTTCCTTCATCAACATTTAATTTTAAATTAGAGACCATAAATTATGCTCATTTTAGTTTGATTTCAACTTCTTCTACCTTGGCTTTCAATTTTTTAGTTTCTTCCTTTGATTTTTCAAACAAGCTCTCATATTTTTGATTTAGTCCCCTTGCTTCATTCAAGTCTTTCAAACCAGACTAAAATTTTCCTTCAAAACCTGTTTCCCAATCATCTGAATTGAAATCCAAGTCTTCAAGTTCCAATTATTCTAGATATGGATCATAAGAAAACATGTCCTCATCACTCAAGTGGCTAGACTCCTTACATTTTTCAAGATTACATTTTTTGTTAGCAATATTGAAGGCGATAAATCGGTTTCATCATTTGAATCATTCTACTGATCTTCAAAGGAACCACTACTTTCTTTGGAGTAGAGACTCTTTTGAACCTTATCTCTTTTATTATTATCATCTGATTCTTTATAAGGACATTTAGATGCAAAATGACCAATTCTTCCATAATTGAAACATTTGAAAGGTAACTTACCTTTGTACTTGCCACTACCTTTCTTCAATATTCTTACAAAGCTTGCTTCAACCTCGTCAAAGTCATAATTCTAATAAGTAGCTTCATCTTCAATATTTTGGTTAGCTTTGAAAGAAACTTCCTTCTTTGGGGAATCTATATGAAATTATCTCATTTCAAAGGTAGTAAGAGAACCAAACATTTCATCAACAGAGTATTGATCCAAGTCTTTAGATTATTCAATGGTAGACACCTTATGACTATAATATTTTGGGAGTGATCTGATAACCTTCTTCACAATCTCACTTCCTTTTACTTCTCCACCAAGTTGAGTGATACCATAGACAAATTCTTTTACTTGGAGCATGTAACTTCCAATTTTTTCATCTTCTGTCATCTGTAGAGTCTCAAATATGCTTTTAAAGATTTGCATCTTAGCTTTCTTCACTTTTGTATCACCTTCATAAATATTTCTAAGCTTTTCCCAAAATTTCTTAGTAAAGTTTCAATTCATCACCTTCAAAAGCTTTAAATCAACCAATCCACATAAGAGATCATTCTTAGCTTTGGAATTGCATTCATATAATTTGATTTTAGCAGGATCTATTTGAGCAGTAATAGGAGTTGTATAACCATCTTTGACTGATTGCAAAACACCAAACACTAGGGAGTTTAGGTGTCCTTCCATTCTCAATTTCTAGAAATTATAATTAGTCCCATCAAACCTAGAACCCTTGTATGAACCATCATGTGCCATCTCAAAAATTTACCTCAAGTTGTTAGGCTTATTTAGAGGAACTTGGATCTAATAATAATTTTTGGATACACCCAAAGAATAAGAGGGTGGTGAATAAGTCTACACAAAAAACTTAAACCTTTCCAAAACTTATAAAATCTTCAGTATAATGCAAATTTTTTAATCCAATCAAAACCCTTTAAAAAAATAGTAGTAGAGAAGGATATACAAATATAAGTTCGAAAATCAAAGATAGAGAAGTTCTAACTATAATTAGATCAGAAAAAATGAAGAAGAAACAAAGAACACACACATACATAAGGAGACACAAGATATATGTGGAAAACCCAATGAGGGAAAAACCATAGTGAGAATTAAATCACAATATAAAGGGTCACTACCAAAAAGGACTTTCAAACCAAGGCTCACTACCTCAACACAAGATACAATGGACTTGTTGAACTGAAGCAATCAAAATTTTAGGAGAAAGCTACAAGGATTTGATGAGATCCACTATCTCAGAGCATGATATAAATATTTGAATTAAGATTACAATATTTTTCAACAATTCACTCTATTGACTAAGCCATTATGACACATTTGATATTTCTTCTTCACACTATATCACTAGCTCTACTAGATATTGAATACATTACACATTAAAAATTCTTCACACTTGTTCACACTTCCAAACATCTTACAACTAAAATTATATTTCATTTATATCCACTACAATCCTTCAAAACTTCAAATAGTCATCCATGAAAGAATATAATCAATGAATTTAACAATTCAAACACCAAAAAATAACGCGGTCCTATCTCCAATATAGAGAGGGCCAAAAAAAGACTAATTACATTTTCCAATGTGATCCAAAACAATTCACACACTGGCACACATCAATCTATGTCCGCATCAAGGAAATGTGTAGAAGAAATGTGAAGCACACAACCAATTGACCCAAAAAAATACTTCCAATTGAATTTAATTGATGTGGTCCCAGAAAGGATAGATCAGGACCTAAATCTATCACAACATATCTTCAATTATTGGAATAGACCCCCAAGAACATGGTGCAAGAAAAAGAACAAGCCTTGTCAACCAAATATCTACAAATAACCTAGAAAGCCAACTCAAGACACAATGTAGCACCAAAGAAGCCAACCAACAACATATGGATCATATGGGGATGTTCCATGAACATTGAAAAATATTTCCATACACTTCTTTCATACTTTCATGCCATCAATACCCACCATAGATCAACCATGAACAAAATACTTCATTTGGGAAGCACAAAATGCATAAAATTGAATTATGACATTAACATAACAACTTGCAGACCACTTCATCACATGAAATTGGAACTAAGATACTACAAGGACACTAAGAGAACATTCACCAATATGTAGGAGCAAAGACATGAATGTGGAGAAATGCGGAGCATTTCCTGGATTAGTCTAAACAACCAACAACACTGCCAACCTTTTGCAATTCATAGAAACCTCCTCGATAATACTAGTGACCTAAAAATATAAGAGTGTAACATCCAAAGAGCACTCTCCCAAGAAAAATTTAAAGCAACTTCCTGAACGAGAAACATTTAAGGAAATTGTGGAGGTTAGATCTTTCTTTTAACAACATATACTTTATCAATTTTATCAGGAGAGAGAATTAGACATACTATAGACCTTCAACAAAATCTCTCCACTGTTAGCAACACCTCTAGTCCTCATCTTAATGCTTCTAATCCTCATCTTAATATATCATTATGAAACGGACTCTATTGAAAACAATCATACTCAATACATCTTTGATTAGGCATGACATCTAACCATGAACTTCAATAAACATCAAATAAGGCATGACATCCAACTATGAACTTTAGAAACACTGAATATAACAATGACAACCAAAATTTTCCAAGGACTAAAAACTTCCTTTCTTCTCAAAAGCTAACATCAAAGACAACCAACAATCATAACAACTAATTCCAAGGACTAACAACCTTCTTTACTTCTCAAGTGCTGATATCAATGACAACCAATAATTAGTGTTGGCATCAATGCCAACAATTGCCAATAATCTCACACAAATATCCTCAAGTGTTGGCATTAATGGAAACCATTGCCAATAATTCCTAGAGTAACTGGTAGTATAGGTGAAAGAGAGGCACTATAAAAATAAATTTTAGAATTGTTAAAAAACTTTAGTGACAGAATTTTAAAAAACATGCCAAATGGATTTCCATGAAAAAGAAGTATAAGAAAACTTATTTATTTGATTAAGGGAGAAATTTTACTAAATAAAGTTGTATATATAATGATGCTAGTGGATAATAAAGAGTTGAAAAACCAATCGTCTATGGAACTCTGATGTAAATCCTTTTTATTAATACTCTATAACCAATCAAAATTTTTGATAAACCAAGAACATAAACTATTGAAGACGAGATTAATTAGAGAACATTTAAATCCATGTGCAATATGTGTAGTACTAACACCAAATCAAAGAGGAAAATGGAGAATGCGTATATACTAAAGAGAAATAAGTAAGACCGTAATTAATTATATATTACCATTTCTAGGGATGGATGATTTGATTAACTATTTGAGTGGCATAAACTATTTTACCAAGATAGATTTGAAAAGTAGTTATCACTAGGTCATAATCAAAGAAGGGGGTAGATGGAATATTGAATTTCATACTGAAGAAAGATTATACAAGTGGTTGGTTATATCTTTTGGGTTGACTAAAATTCCTAGAACATTTGTGAGGTTGATAAATGAGGTAGTAAAATCACATTTGGGTAAGTTAGTGATTGTTTACTTGGATGATATTTTATTTTTTATAAGATTAAAATGAAGAAAAATCAATATATTTCATTGAATTTCAATATTATATTACAATTTTCATTTTGACAAACTCAACTAATTAATCAAATAATTTAAATTTTCACAATTATAATTTTGAAAAACTCATCTTTGACTCTAGTACACTTTTTGAGATTTTTCTACCAAACTTAAAATCAAGGATTGAAAATAAATTTGGTGATGGGTTGATTGATGATGGTACATTAGATGCATAAGTATGTATTTTTTCATTAACATCCAAGTTTCTTCTACTAGAAATGGTATGGGTGAAAGTAGATGGATGATATGAAGTGAATATGAATGGAGTGATAGATGTAGGATCATGGATGGGGTGTATGGAGGGAGGATGTTGGATGATGTTCATAGAGGTGTGCCTTTGTGGTCTTTCTTGGGAATTATAAGAGTAGAATGTTTAGAATGAGTGAGAGGGATATGGGATTGGTAGATAAGGGGATGAGTAGGATGAGATGGAGGATGAGAATTTGGGATATAAGGACCTAAAATGGACTTAGTAGGTGGGGGATATGTGATGGTGGATTGTGGGACATAGGGACCCAAAATGGATTTATAGGATGGATGAGGGATAGGGATAATGTTTTTGGGTTGGTATGATGGAAGAGGGGGATGGTGAAAATGTTTTGGAGGAATTATAGGAAACACATATTGTGGTCTTCAAAGAAGTTCTCTCAAATATCACAAAGATTTTACCAATAACCCACACTTTCTCATTATGCAAGGGCACATCAAATTTTGTGTAGCTCAATGTCAACAACCCATATTTTCTCATTATGCAAGGGAACATCACCGAAGTTTTGAACATGAAGCCTCTCGAGAGCTTGTGGATGACAACTAGAGTAGTAGGTACTAGAACATATGAAATGAAAAATGAATATACTATAAAAACACTTGAAAAGAAGAAAACCAAAGTGAATGGGATAGATAATGTATTGGTTGGAGGTTTCATAAACCATCTAATCAAAACCCATTGTGTTTTTTAACCTACAATTATAGTATGCATTTATTTTTTGAACATATGAAGAAATTGAAACACAATTTTTACTCAAACTAAGACTTGTTATAATTTTTGAAGGTGAATTTTGTTAAATTCCTACTATGTAAATAAAATTTAAAGGATTTTCATTGTATTCTTACTATTTTATAAAATTACAGGTTGGAAAAAATTGGGTTCTATGAAACCTACAACCCATGTACTATTGTAAAACCTTATACACATAAATACCCTATTGGTTAGTCACCACTTAGCTCAATTTAATTAGTTTCAATTTCCTCATATTATGAAAATGAAATGCATAAAATAGTCAAAGGTTGGAAAAACACATTGGGTTGTGAGTGATTTCATTTTTCTTGTTCTAAGCTCAAGGGTGGAGAGCTTCTGGAGGAGTTACTAGTCGAGGATACATAAAAGTAATCAAATTAACCCAAGGGTTGACTAACCAATCGATTTGTTATGTGTAGAAGGTTTTACAATAGTATGTGGGTTGTAATAACACAGTAGGTTGTGAGTGATTTCATTCTACTTGTTCTAAACTCAAGGGTGGAGAGCTTGGAGAGGAGTTACAAAATATGGTTGTGAGTGATTCCAATGTGTAGAAAATAGTCACAGGTTGGAAAAACATAGTGGGTTGTGAGTGATTTTTTTCTGCTTGTTCTAAGCTCAAGGGTGGAGATCTTGGGGAGGAGTAATTGGTGGGGGATACATAAAAGTAATCAAATTGACCTAAGGGTTGAATAAACAATTGGGTTGTTATGTGTAGAGGGTTTTACAATAGTATGTGGGTTGTAGGTTTCATAACACCCAATATTTTCTAACATGTAATTATTGTAATGAAAACCTTTTGTTATTTAGAGAGTACAAATGTAATGAATTGAACCTTCAAAATTTACAACTATTAGTTAGAGTAAAAATTGTGTTTCAATTTCCTCACATGATGGAAAATAAAATGCACAAAATAATTGTAAGTTGGAAAAATACATTGGGTTGTGAGTTATTTCATTGTGCTTGTTCAAAGCTCAAGGGTGGAGAGTTTGGGGAGAAGTTTCAGGTGGGAGAAACATAAAACTAACTAAATTGAGTTGAGGGGTGACTACCCAATTGGGTTGTCACGTGTATAGGGTTTTACAATAGTATGTGGGTTGTAGGTTTCATAACACACACTATTTCCAAACCTCTAATTATAAATAGACAATATTATTATAATCAAAGCCTTTTGTTATTTATAGAGTATGAATGTAATGAAAGGCACCTTCATAATTTACCACAAGTTTTATTTAGAATAAAAATTACATTTCAATTTCCTCATATGATGGAAAAATAAATGCACAAAATAATCATTGGTTGAAAAAACATAATGGGTTGTGAGTTATTTTATTTTGATTATTCAAAGCTCAAGGTTGGAGAGCTTGGGGAGGATTTGTAGGTGGGGGATACATAAAACTAGCCAAATTGACATGAGGGGTGACTACCCAATTGGGTTGTCATGTGTAGAGGGTTTTGCAACACTATGTGGGTTATAGGTTTTATAACTATAGACACTAAAAATTGGTCTAGGCCTGCGACACCATTTTTGACATATCTCTAATGTTCATGGTCATGATTAAATAATATTAGTTATTTAATTATTTTATAAAGTTACCTATCCTCCATTAATTAAATAACTTTAATTATTTAATTAATTCATTATCACCTTTATTTCAATCATGATTAATTAAATAAATGTTATTTATTTAATTATGTCACTAATTAATTTATCCCTTTTCTAAATTAAATAGTTTATTATTAAATTTATCTTTTATCACATTTTTTGACTATAATTAAATATTCATTTCGAATTATTTAATTTTTCAATAACCTTTTCGACAGTCAAATAAGTAAATCTTTATTTATTTAATTAAATTCTCCAAATTTCAAATGTTGAATTAAATAATAATTTAATTCATAAATATTATTATTCGTCGAAATAATCCTCTGATTAGATAATCACTTAGTTATTTGATTATTCACTTACCGCTTAAGTCGAGATATAATTCATCAATCACTTATCTCATGATTTATTCGTGATGAACATACCTTCTGCTTTAATCAGTCAGTCTTAGTCTTTTGCGTGCAAGTTATTATTAATTAAATAAATTTATTTAATTAAATAATTCATTCGTGCATTCAAACATAATGTTTCTACTTCATCTTTCACATGCAATTCTTATTCTTCCGATTTTTGAATAGTCTCAACATGAGATTAAATTATTATTTAATTTAATCTTTATCATGCAGAATTTTTCACTCACATTGTAACTGACATAAATCTCTATCACATGGCATTCATCAATCTCAACCATCGATTTGTCTTTTGAATTTGAGTCGATCATTCGAAAACCAATTTTCTATAAATTGACCTAACATTGCCATTATTCCTCCTCCTAAAATCTATATACTTTAGGAAGCTCATAATATTAAATATTTTGCTAAGTCAATAGTCAATATGCCATAATTGCATACTTAAGAAATTTGAGGGCAACTATCGTACAAATGGAAAAATGGAGAAGTGTAATCGAGGTCATTCAAGGAGATATGAAGATATTCGGTGAGATTGTTTCATGTATTTATACTTTTATGTTTTGTTGTTCTTTGTCTTTTAGCATAGATTAGTGTTATTTCTTTGATTAGATTTAGCAATCTTGTTTACAGTTTAAATTCCAACGTTACATTTGGTGAACCCAACGTGAAGACACTGTCTTTAAATCCATAGAGTCCTTTTTTAAAATTTTTGCAGGTATAGGTATGAAGCAACACATGTGGAGTACAAATCACCACAATTGATTTTCAGAGACACATATGACATTTTGTGATGCATCTGGCTGGTAAACCTATGACGCATCTGACTGGTAAACATTTATTTCTTTTTTTTATGAACTTCCCTATTTTCGTGTTTATTTTTTAGCTTTTTGGTACTAGTTTCATGTGTTAGTCTGTTTTAGGGGAGTTAACGTAGTGTTTATAGGTCGATTTGTAGAAGACAAGTATTTGAAAACCTTTCTGTAGGACAATTGATGAAGACAGAGAAACAAAAAAAATACTAATTTGTGTTTTGCAGAACCCTTGATGAAGACATAAACTTAAACTATTGACAATTTGTTTGCACGACCAAATTCAAAGAAGAGATTTTTTAAAAAAGAAAAAGCAAATTTTTTTTGAGTAGATAGAAAATTTTCATTTGGGATTTAAAACAAACTAGTGTCTTCTATGCTTGTTTATGTTTAGATTAGAGCCCGATTTGGTAACAGAAGTATACTCTCCCCATGTGCAGTCGTGCAATCTTGGGGGTAAGAGAAACTGTTACTGACTCTAGAATTTTGGCTTCATTTGGTGGTTAAGAGTAACCAAGATGACTCAAACTAGTGATGAGATTTTTTTCCAAGCTACTCCTAACCAGTATAGAAATTTTAATGTTGAGGAAAATCTACATTACAAGAGCTCCTACGAACCAGTTATTGATTCCCCTAGTACCCTAGTGGTGCGTCAAAACCTGTAGAGCATAACCTCTACAAATTGGGATGATATTGCCTCTCACTTGGCCTTCTAAATAGGTTCCCATACTAATTCACCAACTTGTTTTAGTTTAAACCAAAAACCTTTTATTTGCTGGTGCAAGAGGTTGGACCTCTAAAGCCGTCTCACAATCTTACGGTTCAATAGTAGAGATGAAATTTTTTCCATGGGAGAGTCATGGGAACTAAAGATTGGCTGACCCGAGAAGTGTGTGTCATGGAGGGGATCTAGTGTGGTCAAGCTTCTAGTCATCTTCTTTGAATAAGCGTAGCTAGGGAAACCCAAGTGAGAATTCAACAAGTATTGTCACAACCAACCTTAGGATTGTACATGTTTTCCAAAAATATACACATTCATTATTAACAAAACCAAAACACTTTGCTTTCAATTGATTTACATTTGCCAAAATTTGATCATGAAACAAAGTCAGTTGAAAAAAACCAAGTTCATCAAAAAACCGCGTCTGTAAAACCGAGTCGCATCTGCTAAATAGAAAGTCAAATCTAATAACTTGAGTCACATCTGTTAACCAAAAGTACACAAATGTCAAAATAGAGTCTGATGTCATTAACCAAAAATTTATGAGTCGAATTTGATATTCTTAGTCGCATATGTTATAGAGAGTCACATCTATTAGAAACTTGGCCGCATCTATCACAATGAGTTGCATTTTCTTGTCATAGACCAAGACAAGATTTAACCAGAAAAAGCCACATCTAAATTGTAGAAACACATCTATTAAATTCTATGACGTATTTGTAAAACTAAATGGCATTTTCCTATCAACGTAAAAGCTAGAATTCACCATCACAATCTGAAATGAAAATGTCATTTCAATCTTTGTTTTTCATAGTCAACCTTGGAAAGAAAACATAAAATTTCTCAAACTTTGCATTTTCCATCTTTTAGGTGTCATTTATTTTTAGTGATAGACCTCTTAGTTGAGAAACTTAGTTGCATATTAGAGTTTTGCATACGCCAACTTTATGCATTTTTGACAAACCCATGCTTTGACAGTCATTATCATTGAACCTAGTCAATTGTCAAACAATATATTTTGTCTTAATTGTGAATCCTTCTAGCTCATCAATCTAGTTTGGGTGTTCACCTTATTATTTGGTCCTAGTCCTACATCAGGTTCCTTGAAAAATTTAAATCGTAGCCTTCGTTAAGGTATAGGTGGTAGGTAACCTCCTCTTAGAAACATTTAGAGTCAATTACTTTAGAATTTTGCATATTGACATCCTAGCTTGTCATCACTTTAGACATCCTTTATTTGCCAAGAAAATACCAAAAAAATAGCAGAATTCATTCCTTATATAATAAAATATCAAAAACATAGACTAGATCATCTCATTTTAGACATAGATTTACATTCCCCCATATTGAGCAACCTTTTTCATGGTCGAAACAAGTTCCACAAGGAAACATAGAGAAATGGCTAACCCACAGGACTTCATCAATCCCTTCGCAAACCAAACATCAGGGATAAAAAGACCTAGGAGATCCTTGCTTGAAAAATTTGTCACTAGGGACACACATGGGAAAATTTATGTAGAAGACGTAGATGCTGCTATCCAAGATCCTGAATTTGCATCTTTTATGGATGAGTGTTTGGCAAACGATCCCCAAAGATACCTCACAAAATTGCTAGTAGAATGTGTGTGTGTGTGAATATGTGGAAGAAAATAACAAGCTAAACACACACACCAATGAGACATTGTATCAAAGAAATCTAATTTAAAGATAAACAAACTCTAAACATAGAAGATTCTTCAAAGACATCCCATTGTCCTCTATCTCCAAGGATTCATTTTAAGTTGCTTTCTCTCAAATCGTGTAAGTAGTAGCTCAACAGAATGAAAACCTAGAGAATGGGATTATATACAACATGCATTTCTATGCTAAATGATATGAGATAAAGCTATGTTAAGATATGAAACTAAAATAGATTATGCAAGATTATTCTATCATGATTGCTTATGCTAAGAATAAGATGCTATGCTCAAGAAATCTAAGATGATAAGATTTCTAAGTGCTCAATAATGCAACTATAATGCTCAGGCTAGATTCAATTAGATAGATCCTTTTCAAAGCACAAAGAGGTTGTATTTATATACTTTTGGAGGCAAAAGCCTAGTTGGAAAAGATCAACGGTTGAAATCAAGCCTGGTAAGATGAAAGGTGGAAGATCGAGAAGTTGGAGAGAAAGATGGAAGGTAGAAAGATTGCTGCAATGATGATGAATGGACCTAGCCAATTGGGCTTGAACTTTCCTTTCTTCTCCCAATCTTGTTGGTTGTGGAGATTTTCCTTCAGGACAAAGTCACCCACTTGAAATGTGCATGGTTTGAATCTGTGATTGTAGTTGTGGGACATGACTTGTTGATAACCCTTCAAGTGATTGGCTGCACTTTGTCATCTCTCATCAAGCAATTCTAGTTCCTGCAGTCTAGAAACTTTGTAGTCTTCATCAATTATGAGTCCCTTCAATGAGACTCAAAGTAAGGGTATCTCTGCTTCCAATGGAAAGATTACTTCTGCTCCATAGACCAAGGCATATGTGGTGGCCCCTTGTCAGTGTGCAAATGCTGGTTATGTATTCCCACAAAGCTATATTTAACTGGACATGCCAATCACAACCGACATCATTTATCATCTTCTTCAAGATCTTCAGAATTGTCTTATTTGGAGCTTCTTCTTGTCCATTTCCCTGTGGATAATAAGGTGTAGAGAACCTGTGTTGGATATGAAATCTTTCACAAAGTTCATCAACATCTCGATTCTTAAAAGGTCTTCCATTATCCGTGATAATGGAGTTGGGAATGCCATAGTGACGTATGATATAATTCAAGATGAAGGATGAAATTTGTTTGTTGGTTACTGTTATCAAGGGAACAAATTCAATCCACTTGGTAAAATATTCAATGGTCGTGATTATAAAATTATGTCCATTTGATGAAGAGGGGTGGATTTTGCCAACTAGATCTAGTCCCCACTAAGAAAAAGGCCATGTGATAGTGAAAGGCTGCAACTCTTGAGTAGGAGCATGAATAAGATTTCCATGAATCTAACATTTTGGACATTTATTTAGAAAGGTGAAGGGTTCCTTTTCCATGGTTGGCCAATAGTAACCCATTCTAACAAATTTCTTAGCTAAGGTTAATCCACTTGAATGAGTCCCACAAATACCACCATGAAACTCTTGCAAGGCCTTTTTAGATTCATCACGTTCAAGACATCTAAGGAGGGTACCATCAAGACCACATCGGTAAAGGGTGTTGGCGATTAGGGTATAGCGAGAAGATTGGCGTATGAAATTTCTTTTATGATTCCAGGACAAATCTAGGGGTAAGATAGTATCTTTTAGATAGGTAAATATCTTCCTGTATAAAGGGGAATCAAAACTAGTCAATTGCCAAATGATTTGGGTCTCAGGATTGTCATAGGCAGGGAAAAACATTTTTTCTACCAGGAATTCATATCGAGCTTGGTTTTCTGACAATTTAATAACAAAGAAATTGTATCCATGGCATCTACAACTTTTTTGTCGATCCATGGAATCTGCGTTAACTTGATCTTAAAAAAATACTTGAAATCATCAACCATGTTTTTATAAGGCACTATATTGTCATCTTTAGTTTGATAATCATCATTTATTTGGTTAATGACAAGTTGCGAATCACCATAAACTTGTAGCTCTATGATCTTCCAATCTAATGCTATTCTCATTCCAATAAGAAGTGCTTCATATTCGGCTATGTTATTGGTGAAAGGAAACATCAACCAATAAGACTTTGGAATGGTATGTCCCTAAGGTGTGACAAAAACAATTCCTACCCCTAAGCCATGTTGTGTATAAGACCCATCAAAATAAAGTGTCCATGAATGCTTTATTGTTGTTGTGAAAATATTTGCATCAAGAAATTCAATATGCATTGGTTGATCTATTTGTAAAGGTAATTCAGCCAGTTGATCTGCTATGACTTGTCCTTTGATTGCCTTTCGATCTACATAGTGAATGTCAAACTCACATAAGATCATTACCCATTTAGCTAGTCTTCCTGTTAAAGTTGCTTTGCTCAAAAGGTACTTTAATGGATCAATTTTGGCTACAAGTTTCACTGTATGAGATAGCATACAGTGCCACAATTTTTGGGAAGCAAACACTAGTACTAAACAAGCCTTTTCAATGAAAGTGTAGTTGAGCTCATGGCTTGTCAATGTCTTGCTGATGTAGTATATCACTCGCTCTTTTCCTGTTTTATCCTCTTGTGCAAATAATGCCCCCAAGGATACTTTTGTGGCTGAAATGTATAGTATGAGTGGTTCTCTTGGTATTGGTGGAACCAAAAATTGTGGACTCATTAGATACTACTTGATCTGATTAAATGTTGCTTCAGATTTTTCTTACCATTTAAATGGAACATTTTTATGCAAAAGATGCGTGAAAGGAAAATTCTTGTCTGTCAACTGCGCGATGAACCTCCTAATGGATTGTATTAATCCTTGCAATGACCAAAGTTGGCTGATATTCCTTGGTGGCGGCATCTCCGTTATGGATTTGACCTTCATTGGATCTACCTCTATTCCTTTTTCTAAAACAATCTAGCCTAAGAGTTTTCTAGATTTAACCCCAAAGACACACTTCTTGGGATTTAGTCTGACCTTAAATTTTTCCATCCTGACAAAGATTTTAGATAAGATATCTAGATGTCCCTCTCTTGTGTAATATTTTTCTAAGAGATCATCCACATAATCTTCCATAAAAATGTGCATCATGTCATGAAAAATTGCAGTAATTGCTTGTTGATATGTTGCACCTGCATTTTTGAGTCCAAACAACATTACATTCCAATAATAAGTACCCCCAGGACATGTGAAAGTGGTATTATCTTGATCCTTAAGTGCGATCTTGATCTGTTTATACCCAAAAAATCCATCCATTAGTGAATACATGACATGCCCCGCTGTTAGATCCACAATCGTGTCAATATTAGGCAGAGGAAAATCATCTTTTGGACATGCTTTATTCAGATCCCAAAAATCTGTACAGATTTTGATTTGTCCATCCAGTTTTGACACTAGTACTATGTTGGAGATCCAATCTGCATAGTCGATAGACTAAATGAATCCTACATCCAATAGTTTCTTTAATTCTTCTTTTACTAGCAATGCGACATGAAGATGCATTTTTCAGAGCTTTTATTTCATAGGTTTTACCCCTGGCATTATGGACAAATGGTGCATGATAAGATTTGGGTCCAATCCAAGCATATCCGCATATGACCATGCAAATTTGATATGATTATCCTTCAAGAATTCTGTGAATTTGGGAATTTCTTCCTCTGTTAATGATGCAACAAGTTATAGGATCTTTGGCTGTTCTGTAGTACCTATATTGATTTCTTATGTTGGTTCTATAAAAATAGAAGATCTCTCCTGATAGTGTTTGGGGAGAGTGTCAAGTTTCTCATCTTTCAGTGCCTTTTAAAGGTTTTCATCATCAGATACACTCTTTATTTTTCCTTTTTCATGATCTAACACTGCCTTTTTTCAATTTTCACCGTTAGATCTATCTTTTGTATTATTAATTTTGCAGCTAAGAAACTTGACACTCTCCAGACTAAGATTTTGATCATGATTTTCATTGGTGGAACCTATTTTTCGGGTTGGAAGAACAAAGAAAATTTACAATGGTTTCGTCATCTGGGAATATGGGGATATCAATTGGTTCAGTTTGTTCCCAATCAATAAGCTCAGGATGGACCAAAGGGAAGGGTTTGTCCAGTTGGGTGAGGTCAATAGCGGTTAAGGTCATGACACGATTATAATTCTCACTATGGGGAAGATATATGATGGTATCCTCCTATTGATTATCCATATCACTTTGAACTGAATCATCATCACTCGAGTTATGGTCGTCTTGAAGTACATAGTCAAGCAAAGGCCTTGAACTTTCTCCTTGTGTGAGCATGGGTGTATAGTTTTTTTATAACATCCACCTATTTGTCTCTCCAAAATTCATTATTATAAATGGCATCCCATTCATACTCATTTGAATCAATGTCAGAGTTGTCCTGTAATCTAAGAATTGTCTCAGCTATCTCTTCATGGGATTTCTTTTGGGTTGCTTCTTTTGCATCTTCACCATATCCAAGTCTGGTTTTATCTTTTGGATGCATTTTTTTGGTTGAATGGGTTAAAAAATTCCTTCTTTTATTTTGCCTATGGGGCTAGTCCCTTCATAACCCATTCTTTGCATTATTGTATAGCCTTTCCCATATTGTTCAATAGGCAATTTGATATGCTAAACATATTCATCTTCATCTTTATAAAGCCAATTGAGAATAGCTCTATCTTCTTCACTTTATTGAGTGTTAGCCTTGATGAATTTTACATCAAACATGGTGATGGGTATTGAAGCTTGTGCTCCTAACATGGAAGCCACTGCATCTTGTTGTGTGGATACTATAGGCTGACCGTGTGACCTTGGAGAGATAGTTAGGTTAGAGAGACATATCAAATATTCTCCCACCCCATTATCCTTTAATTGTAGCTTTGTACCGAAGCTTTTTTTATCAATTCATTTGTTTGATCACTATTTTTTGAAGAAGAAACAACAAGGGCCTCTTTATTATGTGGGACAAAAGTGTCTTGGGTTGATATGAGGTTAGAACAAATCTGACTACTATTATGATATGCCAGTATGGTTATTTCTTGTCCATCATAAGGAAATTTTAGACATTGATGGTACATTGATGGTACTGCTTGCATTTCATGGATCCACGAACGACCCAAAAGTATGTTATAAGATAAGTCTCAATCTAGAATTTGGTAGAAAGTGTTCTTTACAATAGGTCCCACTTTGATAGGTAGTATGATGAGGCCTTTAGAAGCTCGTTCCTCATCATCATATGCTTTGATTGTTATCTTTCTCCTTGGATCAATAGACTCTTCAAAATACCCTAAGGCAATAACTAATTTTAAAGTACACATATTTAGACTGGTTCCCCCATCTATTAAGATACCTCTGATTCTAGTTTTATGGAACATGGCTTCTAGATAAAGTGATGAATTATGGGGATGTGTCATGGAGGCATTATATTTCTCAGAAAGGATAGGCATGTGGGTGAGGACAAGTGTCCCACCATGGCTTGAAATTTTTCAATATCCAAATCAGGGGATACAGTTGTGTCAACAAGAGCATTTTCCAAAATGTTCTTATGTGCCAAAGATATCTTAAGAAGCTCCAAGATAGAAATTTGAGCTGATGTTTTCTATAATTGATCGAATAAATTGTAATATCTTGGAGGAGGGATAGTTTATTTGGGTGAGCTTCCTTTTATGAAAATTTTAGCCTGTCCCCTTGTTGTTGCATTAAATTCCTGATACTCCTACTTTCCTTTGAATTTGATGACATTAAATTGATGGTTATATGTGTAGATGTGATTGATTGTAGTGTCATAGACATAATTTACATTTTTTTCTTTATCACTTGAAGATTCCCCTTTATGATAATTGGGAAGAGGGTCCTTAAATGCATGATGACCTTTGTTGGCATGATGTCCCTCGATAGTCATGGTGCAATTATTGATCAAATCTTGGACCAAAATTTTCAAACCTTGAAAATTATTTGTCCTATGACCTTTGCATCTATGGTAATCACAATAATAGTAGTCATTCCATGATGGTGGTTTGAATCCCGACTCATAATCTCTCTGTGGTGGCAACATTATGGAATTTTGATTCAAAAGCTCTTTGATAATTGATTCGAGAGACTGGTCCAAGGGACTAAAACTCTGACGATTTGAGAAAAAATGTGATTTGGGTGGATATTGAAATTACCATGATTATTGGCCATATTTCCTATATTGGCATTGTTTCCCTAATTGGAATTGTTATTTCCTTGGTTAGTTGAATTTCCAAGATTATTGTTATTGCGTTGAATACTTGATAGATTGAGAATGGTTGGCCTTTCTTTCAAATTGTTGGCATCTACCACCCCATCATTTACAACATTCTTATTTCTAGTCCAAAATCTTGATTTATCATTATTTTTGTTGTTGTTCTGATTATACAAATTTGGACTATCTTTGTCAAGCTTTAGTACTCTCCTCTTGACTAGAGATCCTTCAATAGTTATTTCATTTTCAATCAACTTCTCAAATGATGGAGGGTAATGAAGGTTGATCCTATAACTCATTTCCTGATTAAGATTCACAATAAAGATTTCCATCTTTTCCTTTTCAGGAACTAGATGAGAATATCTTGCAAATAACCTTCTCCATCTTTGCAAGAATGTGATGAAGGGTTCCCCAATCTTTTGTTTTACTTTGCACAAATCAAGCATGGTTATTTTATGTTGTATGTTGTAGGAGTATTGTGATACAAATTTATTGATTAAATCCTGAAATGTTTTTATGGGGGGAGTGATTTTAGAAAGCCACTCCATGGACTGCCCACCTAAAATTCGTGGGAACAATCACATCAGGTATGTATCCTCATGAGAAAACTCCAAGATCAGATTACAAAACTCCCTCATATGATCAATAGGATCCATTTCCCCATTGTATCTGTCAAATTTAAAAATTTCACAATACTTTAGAAAAGGAATCATGTTGAGATTTCTATCGAATGGATATGGACAAATATCCTCCAAAACATATTTCTCAGTTGTGCCCTGTTGTATTTCTTTAATTTGTCCTTGTAGTGCTCTTATTTGCTAGGTAAGAGCACTACCATCATTTAAGGGGGTTTCAACTCTTTCAAGATCTTCTCTAATGTTCTCTGTATCAATATCAGAGGGTAATTTAGCTCCTTGGTTTGCTAATAAAAGAAATTATCTTTCTTTATTCTGCTCTAAGATCTTGTCTAGGAGAGTATGAAACTGTGGATCCTTTTCAAATTCTTGAAGCACTTCCTTAGTTATTTCATTATCATTTGAATTATTCCCAGTATGAAACCTATGAAAAGGATTTTCTTCCTTATCACCCATGTTGCCAAATGGATTTTCCCTTTTGTCTTCTTCTTGGTTTTTTGGGAGCTTGTCACAACAGGCATATGCTTATACCAAATTTTCACTAACTTTGATCACAAATGGAAGAGTGCAATTTTTTGGATGCCTTAATCAGAATATAAAGATGGATTCTATTGATATCACTAAAGAAATTTCTAATTTTCAGATTGTGATTCCTTGGATGAAGGATGATGATTCTATTATGGGAATTAAACTAAAAATCGAAAATGGATGTGATGATGCACTTTGTGATTTTTTTATCTTAGTTTGAGAAAATGAGGATTTTGCAAAAGCCTAATGTTTCCAAGTTCTCTATTGCAACACTTGATTTGAATGATTGGAATATTGAATTGCAGGTTGTGGGTGAAAGAAGGATGAATGGGATAATTATGATTATAACTCTACGAAAGAGCTCTTCCTTGAAAGAAAGCTTGTGAAGATAAAGGCTCTAAAGAAAAATCATCAGTAAATCCCCTAGCAAAGTCATGATATCTATAGATAAAAGTTCGATGTTCAAGCAAGAATTTTCGACTTTGGTATAAAAAGCATCTTCCTTTTAAAATCTTCTTGTATCTAAGGGGAATTTTTGGTTTCTTGATCCTTTTATCAAGGGATTTCTTAACAAAGGTTGTATATTTCTAGACCTTGAGCATAGAAAAGACCAAAATTGGTGACAGATTATGTCAAAAAACTATTTGACTCAAAAAATAGATGCACTTTTCTATGCCAAGGATGCGCTAAACTGTTCAATGTATGTGCGAAAAGATCAGATCAATGCACTAGAGTATTGTATGGATGTGCTAAATTTTGCATAAATGCACTAAAAAAAAGCATGGATGCGCTAGAAAAGAGCAATGATGTGCTAAAATATCAAATCCATGCACTGAAACAAACATGTTTTTTGATAGTTTACTGAATTGGATGATCTTATCTGAATTAATGTTTGGAAAAAATGACATGCAATAGGAAGATAGTTGTTTTTAAAGTCCTAGAATCTAAACAATAAGTGTATGTTCTTGAAATTTCCATGGGTATTTGAACAAAACCAACACTTCAAGAAGACTCACTCTTAAATGTGAAAAAGGTCATCATAATCATTGTATACATCAAAAGATGGTCACAGTTAATCAAACCTGTTAATTAATTAAATATGAATTATTTAATTAATATTATAAATTCATCTACATATAAATAAAATTAATTATTTATTTATATTGTTCATTTGTCTAATTATTCTAGTTTAATTAAATAAATTTCATTATTTATTTATATTAATTATCATGTTATTCTAAATTTGAATATTTTGGAATATTTTTCTAAACTCATCCTTCATTCATAATTAAATATCATAAATATTTAATTTAACACTTTTTCCTTCACCTCTCACATAATTAAATATCGTAAATACTTAATTACACACCTTTTTCATTCCTCACATAATTAAATATTAATTATTTAATTATTGAAGCTTCTAAATTAATGTCACATGTAATTAAATAAATTTATTTATTTAATTAGGATTTTATCCTCAACTTTCAACGAACATTCATAAATGAAAAAACAAATTTCATAAATGAAAAGACAAATGGCATGTTGTCTCCATTTTTGAATGAGGATGGTTTTGTGGGTTGAAAAAATTCTCCATCTTTCTCTCAACCTTCCACCTTTCTCTCAACTTCCAGAATCTCTCACCGTTCATCTTGACAGGTTCGAATTTGACCATTGATCTTTGCCAACCAGATTCTTGCCTTCAAAAATCTATAAATACAACCCTTTGGAGAGTAGATTTCATCCTAGATTTTGTGAATTTAGTACAGTTACTATAGTTGCATTCAAATAAACATTTTTAGCATAGCATTTCAAATTCATAGCATTTCAAGTTTCATATCATAGCTTAAATAATTTAGCAATAAACATGCATGTTGCATAAACTCATTCTCTAAGTTGTCATTCTGCCAAAGCTGTTGCATACACCAATTGAGAGCCAACAACTTACAACAAATCCTTGGAGATAGAGGACAATGGAATTATTTTGAAGGAGCTATTGTTTATAGTTTGTTTACTTTTAATTAGTTTCCTTCAATTTAATGTTTCATTGGTGTGTTAGTTTAACTTATTAATTGTTCCACATATTATCACACACATTTTTGGTGCCCACCATGGGGCCTTGCCCCATTTTTAATATGTTTATTGCAGATTTGCTGACAGGTGACATAATGGAGTTGCAATTTAGTGCATACGAGCCACGGTTTAGCACATACAAGCTATGTTTTAGCGCATATGAGGACTGTTTTAGCACATTGACAACCTATTTTAACACATTTTCTAGTTCCTTTAGCACATTTGCTAACTGTATACACCTAAAATTGGTCTGGAGAATCTGATTAATTAAATATGAATTATTTGATTAATTATCCTAATTTCCTCTACTGTTTGAATAAATAGAAATATTTATTTATATAGTCCATATTCATGCCACATTTAAATTCTTCTAATATCTCATCTTAATTAATTAAACAAAATTAAATACTTTGTTTGATTTAATTATCATTTCCCTATTTTATTCTATCACATCAATCTTAAATTAATTAAATAAAGGTCATACACTTTATTGATTAATTGCCATTATTCTTCTGTTTAATTTAATAAACAACTTCTATAGTTTGTTTTATTAAATTATTTATCCCTCTTTTGCTAATTTAAATAAATCAAAAATATTTAAATAAAGACATAAGGAATATTCCTCTATATTTCCTCAAAATCAAATTAGATATCCTATGTCTAAATTATGTTAAAATCATGTCAAAATTAATTGATTGAAACTTCACAGGAAGAATTGGAGACAAATTGCAAATTTATCTCTCAATCCTCCTCCATCAATCTTTCCTCTTCTCTTGCTTGGTGTTTTCATGGGTAGAGACAATCTCCAAAATCTTCTCAATCTCCTCCATATCTCAACATTCAATTCTCCAAATTGAATCCAAGCCTCTGTTTGTCATCCCTATGCATTTCTACAACCAAGAAATCTATAAA
Source organism: Sequoiadendron giganteum (assembly GCA_007115665.2). NCBI lineage: Eukaryota > Viridiplantae > Streptophyta > Pinopsida > Cupressales > Cupressaceae > Sequoiadendron > Sequoiadendron giganteum. The sequence goes on along the minus strand of CM021104.1, from coordinate 537,509,959 downwards.
TAAAGTTTCATTCAACCAAGAAAAGGATCTAGATTATCTAACTTATGCACTCTTACTCTGCATGAATTCATCAAGCATCAAGAATCAAGTGTCAAGCATCTTCCATCCAACATTCAAGCATCCAAAATTCAAGTTTTCACAATCATGGCTGCCTCCTGTAGCTACATTTATTAGTTTTCATGTCAATCCATGCTATATTAGTTTCTTTTATCATCTAGTATTTATCATATTAGCATCATACCATTGCATCAACATCATTCCATTCTTTAGATTGTCATTTTAACAGTTATAGTGTTATTTAAATCTCAGAGCACATAGATTAAACAATCTTTGAAGATAGGAGACAATGAGACGCTTTCAATTTATTAATTTGCTTAATCTTTGATACAATGTTTCCTTAAGAAGTGTGTTATTTTATTTATACCAATGAATGCAAATCATGGTAGAGATGTGCTAGCATTCACATCCCCCATGCATATCTCATCCCGTGCACCAACATACTCTCCAAATTCTAGCCCCAACCTACAAAGAATCCCTTTGACCTATGATCAGGACAAAGGAAACCTCCGATGAATCCAACTAAAACTGCTGGTAGAGAAGCATATGTATTAGCTATCATCTGCCATCGAACACTCAGACCTGTAATGTGATGATCTTGAAAGATTCTATGGAGAGAATCTCTCCCACGAGCCTCATGAGAATCATAAACAATGATCTCTCCCATGAATGGAATCTGTAGTATCCACCACAAATCCTCAGGTGTGACCGTCATCTCACTAGTGGGTAAATGAAAGATGTTATGGTAACTATGCCACCTCTCAGCCAAAGCAGTAAGGAGACCTCGATTAATCCTAATCTAGGGCATATCAAGAAGACTCATAAGGCCACATCAATATATGATCTAAATCTCATCTGAAGTCAGATGAGGAATCAAATCAGTGGTCCAAGTAAATTGCTCTCGCATCTGGAGAGTACCCAGATCCTCCTATCATCATAAAAAGTTTAAAATCAATGCACTATGTCAAGAATCGAAAGTCAATTTACTATCAGGTTCAATCAAACTTTGGTATGAATTTTTGATCAAAATTTATGAACAAACATCAACAAACCTCACCTATCATGAGGTTCATCAACCTTATCTAATCTCACCAATCATGAGGTTTAAAAGATATAAATCATTCCTCGCCTATCATTAGGATCATCACAAATAGAATTATTTCTCACCTATCATGAGAGTAAGTCTTATTAAATAATCAAAAATCGGTTATTAGGGAATTTGGATAATCAAATCATACCAAACCGAAGAATGGAAATGATGGAAATTGGAAAAAATCAAAGTTAACTATGTCAAAATTTGAAAATTTGACATGGATACACTAAAACAAGCATCCAAAGCACTAAAAATCAAAAGCGCCACTTTATCATTCAGATGCACTAAAACAGGCACCCAATACACTACTTCATCATAAGTGCTAATTCAACACATGGATGTGCTAAAAAAGGCATCCAAAGCACTATTTCGGTACTTCGATGCACTATGATAGACAACCAAAGTGCCACTTTACCCAAAGCATTGTTTTACCGCATCGATGCACTAAAACAATCCATCAAAGCGCTGCTTTACCAGAAGCGCTATAACATACCATCAATGCGCTATTTAACCACATCAAAGTGCTAGAACATTCTAGGCTCTAAGATCCGACGTCTAAGCACTAAATTTTACTACCTAAGCACTAAATCATGAAAGCGCTACACTATCCTATGAAAGCACTAGAGAAAATAATGCAAGCGCTAAATCTCAAAGTGCCAAAACAGTTTATGTATGCGCTACACTGGAATGCAAAGTGCTACAACACGACTTGGATGCGCTAAACTAAGCTAAAAACATGAAAACATTAAAAATGCATAAAAAATAAAAGTGCACGAAAAACAAAGTGGATTATGGGTACATACCAGAGGTTCGTAGGCGGTCGGCTTCTGGTGATGTCGCACACACTTGAAACGATGAGTGTGGTAGGGGATTGGCATCTTGCTCCAGCTGGCTGAAATGTCTCTCTCACTGGAATTTTAAGGTCAGAAGGTGTAAATGACTTTGAAAATGACCTTTTGGACTATATATAGATTTTTGAAAAGGGACGTTGGTGGGTTTTATTTTATTTTAATTAATTTTATTCATGGAATTAATTGAAATTCAACCACGGGCTACAATTTTCTTCATCAATTTTGGGAGATAAATTTATTTTTCATCAGATCTTCATCAAATCATTGAAAAATCATGATGGAAATTCAAAAAATTCTAAAAAATCATCAAATCATTAATTTATCTCCCAAGCGGGCATATTATCGGCAATCTAAAAATCAATATCTGGGGCACATTGAATTTTTTTTTCATTGATACTGACAGTAGCAAAAAAATATTTCTTCGAAGCAATGCGTAAACACATCACTTCAAAGAGGGAAAAAATGTATACACCTAAAATTGGTCTGGAGAATCTGATTAATTAAATATGAATTATTTGATTAATTATCCTATTTTCCTCTATTGTTTGAATAAATAGAAATATTTATTTATATAGTTAACATTCACGCCACATTTAAATTCTTCTAATATCTCATCTTAATTAATTAAACAAAATTAAATACTTTGTTTGATTTAATTATCATTTCCCTATTTTATTCTATCACATCAATCTTAAATTAATTAAATAAAGGTCATACACTTTATTGATTAATTGCCATTATTCTTCATTTAATTTAATAAACAACTTCTATAGTTTGTTTAATTAAATTATTTATCCCTCTTTTGCTAGTTTAAATAAATAAAAAATATTTAAATAAAGGCATAAGGAATATTCCTCTATATTTCCTCAAAATCAAATTAGATATCCTATGTCTAAATTATGTCAAAATAATGTCAAAATTAATTGATTGAAACTTCATGAGAAGAATTAGAGACAAATTGCAAATTTATCTCTCAATCCTCCTCCATCAATCTTTCCTCTTATCTTGCCTGGTGTTTTCATGGGTAGAGACAATCTCCAAAATCTTCTCAATCTCCTCCATCTCTCACCATTCAATTCTCCATATTGAATCCAAGCCTCTCTTTACCATCCCTATGCATTTCTACAGTCAGGAAATCTATAAATAAAACTTCATTCAACCAAGAAAAGGATCCAGATTATCTAACTTATGCACTCTTACTCTGCAGAAATTCATCAAGCATCAAGCATCAAACATCAAGAATCCAACATCCAACATTCAAGCTTTCACAATCATGGTTGCCTCTTGTAGTTGCATTGATTAGTTTTCATGTCAATCCATGCTATACTAGTTTCTTTTATCATCTAGTATTTATCATATTAGGATCATACCATTGCATCAACATCATTCCATTCTTTAGATTGTCATTTTAATAGTTATAGTGTTATTTAAATCTAAGAGCACATAGCTTAATAAATCTTTGAAGATAGGAGACAATGAGACACTTTCAATTGATTAATTAGCTTAATCTTTGATACAATGTTTCATTAAGAAGTGTTTTATTTGTTTTATACCTTATTCACACTCACACTAACTATTTTAGTGCATCCATGTTTTTTCTTTTAGCGCATTTGTTAACTGTTTTAGCGCATTTACCAGTTTTTTAGCGGATACAAGGAGTGTAAACATAAATCCTGATTCCGACGCCATCCACGGACAAGGATTTTTCTTTTTCTGTCTTAAATAAAAATGAAGCAATCCTAGGATAGTCATCAATTTTTTTTATTTTTATTTTGGTTAAAATGAATCCAATGCTTGTTGTGAAGCAACATCTTCACTTAGTGTAAAAAATTGTCATTTGGATTTAAAATTGAACCATTTGTTTGTTGTGATTGTTGGGTAATAGGTTTATACTCTCCCCTTTACTGGGTGACCAAAACACCAAGCTTAATTTTTTCATTTCTTTCATTTCATGTTTTATTAAATCCTTTAGAAGGCCTGCCATAGTGGGAAACATTACTCACCCTATGGGAACGACCTAAGTAGGAACAACCAGAGCCAGGTTTTCCAACCCACTCTAATCAAAAGTGAGTTTTGGGGAAACCCATATTCAACGAAAGTGAGCAAGATAACCATCCCAAAAATATTTTTTCTAAATATTGGGAGGTCTCTTGAGGGAGTTTATTTATTGCCATGCTGAATGAATACCTTTACTACGAACCATAGTGTAGAAAGCCAACCGTGTCAGTATCCAAACATAATAAATAATCATAGTGCAAGGGGATGGAAGAATCTGCCCCCAAGACACTCACCATATAATTTCCAAGGATTGTTTGCTCAAGGGATCGAGAAATCTAACCTTTAGTACGCACTTGGAAAAGATGAAAACATGGGCGCCCTTTAGGGGGTGACACGACTGTGTGAGTCAATGCAATTTTAAGATGTGGGATGTGGTTGCTATGATGAAATTTTTGACAACTAAGAGTGAGTCTGTCGGAAGTGCTTATTTTGTTCAATACCCATGAAAATCTCAAGAACATACACTCTTTGTTTAGATTTTAAGATTTGCAAAGCATCTGTTTTCTACTGTATGTCGTGTTTTTCCAAATTTAAAACAGATAAAGATCATCCAAAAACATCAAACTGTCAAAACATGTTTGTCCTAGTGCAATAATTAGATAGTTTAGCACATCCCTAGTATGTTTTAGTGCATATGTACTCTATTTTAATGCATCTGTGCTCTGTTTTAGAGAACCTGTGCTCTATTTCAATGCATTTGTGCTATGTTTTAGCACATATGTGCTCTGTTTTAGCACATTCATGCTTTGTTTTAGCGCATTTGTGATCTGTTTCAACGCATTCATGCTCTGTTTTAGCACATTTATGCTTTGTTTTAGCGCATACCTGCAATAGTCCAGTGCATAGATTGGATATTTTAGCGCATCTATGTTTTGAAACTGGGTAATTTTTTGAAACCCAAAAAATCTACCATTTAGTCTAGTCATTTTCTATGCTTAGGGTCTAGAAGTTTACAAATTTTGCTAAAAATTCTCTAGAGAGGAAGATTAGGAAGCCAAAGAAGTCTCTCAGTCATAAGAATCTATTGAAAAGGAGAAATTTTTAATACCAAAGTTGAAAAGTTTTGCTTGAACACATAACTTTTATTCATCGATATCACGACTTTGTTAGAGGTTTCACTAACGATTTTACCTTATAACCATTATATTCATGAGATTTATTTCAAAGAAGAGATCTTTCTCAAAGGCATTAGAGAGGATCCTGAGGCTCCCCTTAATGAATTTAGTACTCTTACTCAAAAGATAAGAGCATTACAAGGGCAAATAAAGGAAATACAAGGGGTTACAACAAAGAAATATGTTTTGGAGGATATCTGCCCATATCCATTTGACAGGATTCTTAGCATGATTCCTTTTCCAAAACATTGCAAAATCCCAAAGTTTGATAGGTATAATGGGAAAATGGATCCCATTGATCATGTGAGGGATTTCCAAAGTATGAGCTTAGAATTCGCTCATGAAGATACCTACTTAATGTGATTGTTTCAATGAAGTTTGTGTGGACAATCCATGGAGTGGATTTCCAAGATCACTCCCCCCATCAAAAAATTTGAGGAGTTAATAAATAAGTTCATATCACAGTACTCATATAATATACAACACCAAATAACCATGCTTGATTTATGTAGAGTAAAACAAAAGATTGGGGAATCCTTCACCACATTATTACAAAGGTGGAGAAGGTTGTTTGCAAGATATTCCCATCTTGTTCCTGAAAAGGAAAATATGGAGATCTTTATTGACAGTCTGAATCAAGAGATGAGTTATAGGCTAAATCTCCATTGTCCTCAATCAATTAAAAAATTGATTGAAAATACAATTACCATTGAAGGTGCCTTGGTTAAGCATGGAGTTTTAAATATTGATAAACAAAGTCCAAATTCATACAACAACAACAACAACAACAACAACAACAATAGCAACAATAACGACAAGTCATGATTTTGGACTTGAAATAAAAATGTTGTGAATGATGGGGTGGTAGATGCTAACAATGTTAATGTGAAGCCTACCATTCTTAATGTATCAGGTATCAAACGTACCAATAGTTCTATAAATTATAGTAACTAAAACAATAATTCGAATGAAGGAAATGTGACTTATAATCGCAGTAATAATCTTGGCAATAATCAAAATTCAAATGTGCCCAGATCTCAATTTTTTTCAAATTGATGGAGTTTTACTCCCTTAGGCTAGTCTTTGGAATAAATTCTTAAAGAACTGTTGAATCAAAACACTATCAAATTTCCACCGCAAAGAGATTATGAGCCTCGAGTTCAACCACCATCGTGGAATGACTCACACTTTTGCGATTATCATAGATGTAAAGGTCACAAGACAAGTAATTTTCCAAGGGTTAAAGAATATCATTCAGAATTTGATTGATAACCGTAACATAATGGTTGAGGGACATAATTCCAGTGATGATCAAGAATTCAAGGATCCTCTCCCCAATTATAAAAAAAGGGGAATCTTTGGGTGACAAAGGAAAGAATGTGAATCATGTCTACGACACCATCATCAATCATATTCATATCGATGATCAAGAAATCAATGCTATCAGGATCAAAGTAAAACAAGAATATCGAGAGGTTAATGCTACAACAAGGGGATATGCCAAGATCATTGTAAAAGGAAGTTCATCTAAGTCAGAAATTCCTCCTCCAAGTCAGTACAATTTGGTCAATCAATTGCAAAAAACATCAGCCCAAATTTCTATCTTGGAGCTACTCAAAATATCACCAGCCCATAAGGACATTCTAGAAAAGGAAATTGTTGACACAACTGTGTCTCCTAATATGGATATCAATGAATTTCAAGCCATGGTGGGAAACTTGTCCTCACCCACATGTTTATCCTTTGCTAAAAAGGATGACTCCTCCATGACCCATCCCCATAATTCATCACTTTATCTAGAGGTCATGGTTCATAAATCCCTAATCAGATGTGTTTTAATAGATGGGGGAGCCGACTTAAATATTTGTACTTTAAAATTGGTCCTTGCTTTGGGATATTCAGAGGAATCCATAGATCCACAAAGGAAAATTACAATCAAAGCATATGATGGTGAGGAAAGAGATTCCAAAGGCCTCATCATGAGTGGGACCTACTGTGAATAATACCTTTTGTCAGGTTCTAGATTGGGATTTATCCTATAACATACTCTTGGGTCGTCCATGGATCAATGACATGAAAGCAATTTTGTCTACTTATTATCAATGTTTAAAGTTTCCATATGACGAACAAGAAGTAACAATACCAGCGGACCATATTAGTACTAGCGGACCATATTAGTACTTAGACTTGTTCTAACCTTAGAGAAACTTAGGATACATTTGTCCCACATAATAGAGAGGCTTTGGCAGTTTCTACTTCTAAACACAGTGAAAAAGTAGGGGAAATGATAAAAGAATTTTGGCACCAAGCTAAAATTAAAAGATAATGGGTGGGAGAATATTCTTCATGTCTCTCTAATCTACCTATGTCCCAAAGATCTCATAGTCAACCGTCAACATCCATACAACAGGCTACAAAAACTTCAACATCAATTACACAAGCTTCGGTTCCAATCACCAAGTTTGATGGAGGATTTATCAAGGCAGATACTCAAGAAAATTAAACAAAAGATATGGCTATCCTTGATTGGCTCTATAAAGATGAAGATGAATCGGTCCAACATGTCAAATTACCCACTGAGAAATATGGAAAGGGTTATACAATAATGCAACAAATGGGTTATGAAGGAAATGGCCCTATAGGAAAGAGAAAAGAAGGTATTATTGAACCTATTCGACTAAAAACAATGCACCCTAAAGATAAAACTGGGTTAGGCTATGGTGGGGATGCAAAGGAAGAAGCAGTACAAACATAATCCAATGAGGAGTTAGCTAAAACAATTCTTAGAATTCAAGAAAACAATTTTGATTTTGACTCCAATGAATATGAATGGGACACCATTTTTGATGATAAATTTTGGAGGGAAAAACAAGTAGATATTATACAAAAATATACACCCACATTCACACAAGGGGAATCTCAAGGCCTCCACTTTATTACATCCTACAAAGTGATCATGATTCAATTCAAAAAAATATAGATAATAGATAAGAGGATACTATTGATGGTAAAAATGACACAAACAACGTTTAAACAAAATATCTCTACTCTATTTCTCTTGAAAAAGAAAGACAACATATAGTAGCCTAACTCCCAAGGTCCTGGTAGTTGGTTCTCAACTGTCTGGTGTCACTTAAGTGGTCCATGCAACGATAATATTCAAGCAACATTTGCTGGTAATAAGGAATGCAAGCAATGAATGATTCATCAAATTGTTCTTAACAAAAAGGGGGTTTTAAAATAAAAGAAAAAGATAGATCAGGGCATACATTAGTGAAACATGAATACAACTTATCTAATATCCAGACATACATCTTCAACAATGAATGTTCTTCCAACAGATCAAGAAAACCATAAAATGATGTAATTTACAGAACAATCCATACTATTGCATGCATCTAAGGTGCTTAATTTAACATCACAATCACACATCATAAATATTTCAAAGATTCCAAAAGAACACACTCTCATTCATTGCCAAGATCATAGATCAACAAACTTTCAATAAATTCAATTCATAGATAATCTAATGAAATAATCTTTAAATCTGGTTCCTTCTAATGATTTTCATCACATTAATCATGCTTCAACACAATCACTAGCATACAAATAGACTATAATTCATCAACCTTATCAAATAAACTCAATTCCAACACCATATTGTGTAAAAACCTATATTTATATTCAACTATAAGTAAAGTAACAAAGTATCTCTGTAAAAGCTATGAAAAATTCTATCTCCTACTATCAGGTGGCTAATCTTATTCTCATCAACCGACCTTTACAATATGATACCCTTTTGGTATATATAGATGTACAAAAACATGAAGTCCTTTCTATATTAAGTCAATCTACCTTTTTAGGAATTTAAGTCTTCTTGGAAACTTAGATCAATTGATCTCTAGTTCCCACATTGATCATCTAGTTAAACTGGAGAGAAGAAGATAGAAGATAAAAGAAATCCATGCACCTCTAAGATTGCCAATCCTGCATGTGGAGAAGAAAAGAAATCCATGCATGCATGAGATTATCAATTATGCATGCGAAGTTTTCTCTGTACTGTACTTATCGTAATTGGAGAAGACTTGTTGAAGTATATCCAAATCCGGCCCATCAACCTAGTTGTCCTCAAACTTTATCCTCTCTAATTCTGTAGCAGCAAATCCTCTCATGTATTTTAGCTTTGTTAGTTCCCTTTTAGCAGCCCTTACTTCTTCTTTAATATCCATCAACCGATCTAACAACAGATCCTCTCCATTATCTCCCTTTTGCACAACCTCTTTAAGCCTATCATCCCATTTCTCTTTTAATTGGCTCAAAGGTAGGCCCTCCTTTATCAGTATATCAACATTTACTATAATAGAAATAACCACTTCTAACTCCTCAAGCTGGTCATTTAGATCCTTGGTAGAATCTTGAACTTCATTTTTATGCTTGTATAAAATGTTAGATCTAAACTAGACTACGTTGGAGGTCTTTTCAAAGAAATCTTTGTTGTCCTCTTCAAGTATTGACTGTTCTATAAGAGTGGACTTCATCAATTTATTAACCTCTTTCAACTTCTGGCTATACCCTTTGTACTCCTCCTCCTATTCTCCCAATACTTTGGCATACTGATTCATCTCTTCTATTAACTCCTTTTCCATCTTGTGAATGTCAAAAATGTTGCACAACACCTCACCTATTTCCTGATTTAGTCTATCAGTCCATCTATCCAAAATCTTCGCCTTACTCCTTACCTGCACCAAATTATCCACCTCTTTCTTGCTAAGAAAAATCAGTGTCTCAATGATGACAATCTTTTGTGACCTCAGAGAAGAAACACTCTTCAAGAAAGTATGCAATTGATCTAATTGAGCCTTAAGATCATCCTTTCATGCTTATCCTTCATCATTCTTGATTTAGTGGATGATGCTACCACATCTATCAAGTTCATCTTTTGATCTCTTGTGGGCCTCCCCAAGTTAACCGCGCCCAACTGATAATCAGTTAGCTACATGTACCTCACATCCTTGTCCACCATTGGTATTGCACATTCAACAATAATTTCTCCTCCTTTAGTGAGTCTAGTGGAATGCAGGATTTTGGACTTCTTCTTGGGCCTTTCTTTTTCAATCTCCTTCATCATATCATCCCAATTGAGAGGCTATGAGGGTGTCACTGATCTCTTTTGAAGATCTAATTTCAACCAAGTGGGAGAACTTGGAGTAGTGGTCATTATAGTTAAAGAAGAAGCAATAGTAGTAGAGGGCTATTGCACATTAACCTTATTTTGAGAATCAACCTCTTGTACCTCTTGTTGTTCTTGATCCAGATTTGTCTGTGCAAGCTTTTCAACTTCCTCCTTGTCCTTTTGTTCCTGTATCCTCTTGTCTTCTTCTTCCTTCAATTTTTCTTCTTCTAATATTTTCTCCTCAAGTACTTGGTTTCTCTCTTCTTCCAATGCCTTAAGTCTATCTGCATCTTCCTTTTCCTTTTGCAGCTGCTTGGTCAACTCCTCAACATCTTTCTCTTTTTTCATACGTTATGCTTCCTCTTTCTTTTATAGGCCTCTTCAACAAGATTCAATTTGGCTACGAGGACTTCTCTTTCCCTCCATTTCTTTTCCTTTTCCTCCTCTAAATCATGAATTTTCTGTACCAATTCTAGCTTATCATTCTCTTCCTTAGTCTTGAGCTCCTGCTGCTTTTGTCTTTGTTGTTTTTTCACTTCATCAACTCTTCATTTGGCTTCCATTTGTTGTTGTTGTAGTAAGGCATCAACTTGTTCCTTGGCATCTATTATCTTCTATTTTTCCATTTCTTTTGCATGTGCTTGAGCATCCGAAGCCTTCTTTGCTTCCTCAAACAATGCCCATTGATCTTCCTCTATTAAAATATGTTCAATTTCCTCCTCTAGAGGCATCTTTTCTTGTGCATCTTTCTCTAATAAGGTCTCATTAGAGTCTATTTCAACCTCATGGATCTCCAACTCTACTCCTTTTCCCTTTAATGCTTTAGCTATACCATGAAGAGTTCCTTCAGGCATCCCTTTGCTTGGTTGCTCCATAAGAGGGACTTGAACAAATGATTCACCTATCGCTGGTGTTGAAACCACATATCCTATTTGGGCATCCTCATCTTGTACTCTAGGTAAAGCTTGAGTAGGGGATTCAAGCTCGATCTCTTCAATATTAGGATGGAAGAACTCCAAAGGCTCCTTGGAAGTAAATTTACTCTTGATTCTCTTATACCCCTTCCCTTTCTTAGGAGCCAAACCCCCATCAGTTTTGGTTCTTAGAACAGCCCAGTGGATACTCCTATCCAAGACAGGTCTCCCTATTTTCTTGATATCGATGGTTTCTTCACCATCCCAATCTACGGGATCCAAAATTTGGGTACCAATGTTCAATGCTTCATATGATGGATCCAACACAACTCCATCATCTACTATTGTATCAAGAATATCATCTTTGATCCTGAATTCTACCATGAGTGAAATGAGAAACCTCTCATAATTCCTCTTCCTGAGGTCATACTCATCTTGAAGATCACTCCAGAAGTCTTCTAACAGATTGAAATGTTTGTCAAAAACTAAAGGCAGCAAAGAATTCATTTTCTTCTTTGGATCAAAGTGCTTATGAGAAGTGTACAAACCTAGCTTCAAATGTATCAATTCACTGCAAACTACCTTAGCTCCCACAAGGTGTGGGCAGCTGTATTCACCCAATTGCATGGGAAACTTATGACAACCTATCTTGTGTTTTAACCCAAATCGGGCATTGACCCCCAAAGCTTGATAGAAAAACTCCATCAAAACCATCCTGTTGCTACAACACCTTCGAATTAAGTGGGGATGACCCTCAAATCCTACCAACCTATAATAAGTGAACTTGGGGTATTGGATATACCAACCTCCCCATTTTGTGATAAAGGCCATAGCTTCCTAGCTCAATCTGTATCCTACATCTCTATTAAGCTGGTTAATGATTTCATATAAGAATGCATCATTAACTCTTCTAAATTGTGTTTCAGAAACCCATAGGGATAGATGATCATAATGATCCCATACTTTCTTTTGTCCATTAGCTTCTCCAAAAATTCCTACTCTGTTCAAGCTGGGAAAGATACCACCTCTAGCTGCTGCATAGCCAACATAAGAAGTCATGAATAAGCTCTTGGTCTCCCTTATTCTAGTTAACTGGTCATGAACGGTATCCGAGACAATCATAGGACATTCAAACTATTGCTTGCCATTAAAGATTGTCTGAATAAAAGGAAACATCCATTCCTTGAAATGAAATGCATCCCTCTTCCCAAAGGCTCTAGACAACATCATTATCAGGTTCAATACTTCCTTGTAAAATTCTATCCTCTTTGGTTGATCATGGAGCTTGGTCAGAGACTTCTTCTCTGTCCTCAACAACTTTTTGTTCAAGTGAGCCTTGTTGGCCTCTTTGTGTTTGCTATATACCTCTAAAGCATCTACCTCATTCAATTGTACCAAGTTCTTTGGATCAGGGACACTGAACATGTGTTGAAACATTTGAGGAGTTAGATCAATAATCACATTATCCTGTGAATCCATACATTACCTAGTGGCCAGATTGTAAGCTCCTGTTGCTGTCATAATCAATTCCGGGCATTGGATGGATAGAGGAAATACAATGATGTGAGCCAAGACGGACTCAACTATTCTTCTATTTCTTTTTGCTACATCCTCAATGAATTTTTCTGAGTATAACTCCTCAAAATTGAATGGTCCTAGATTGGTTTTAGTTATACTAGTACAATTAGATTCTACTTTGCTGACAGTGACGATAGGACCCCTATGGTTGTACCTCAAGGTGTAAGGCAGCTGCTCCGGCTTAATCTTCTTAGGCTTAGTTGATGCCTTTTAAGTTTCTATAGGTTGATTCCTTTGGGAAGCTTCTCCTGGTACTCCTGACATTATTTAGCTTCCTATAATATAACCTCAAATTAGATCCTTGAGTAAACATAACAACATATGCTTTAAAATATTACCCTTCATATATACACCGGAGGTGGAACTAGACAAAAAACACTCTAAATAGTCTCTTGTTTTTTAAAATACTGTCGAGATTGGAAACAAAACCATTATTGATATTATAGTAATACAAGCGGGACTAGAGCCGGAATTGTAATGGTAACCGGAGTCTGGATCAGAACAAAAAATTATTCGGTTTCATGAAGATTTTCTAATTTCACATTCAGTTTCGGTTCCATTTCCGCTTCCGCCTAGTTACTGTTATTTTGTAAGTCTTTTTTTTATTGTAAACAGAGTCAGAAACGGGATGGAAATGGAATCGATACTTATTTCAAAACACTGTTCAAAGTCTAAATCGATTCCGATCCTACTTATGGCTAAAATAACCATGACATCATAAGAGATTTTAATACGCTGATAAATAACTTTATGATTTAAGAACTAGGTCATACCAAAACAAAAGGGGCTCAAAAATAAACTAATAAGACCATCCCCATATGACCGAGAGGCAACCAAAATAAATTAGGGCATCATTTTAAGATAAGAATGCGTGAAAACCCTAAACTAGAAATCCTCGATTTCAAATAACTAGGGCACGAATTTAACCCCATTTAAATTAACCAGACCTAAAGCGAAACAAGATTCCTAAGTAAAAACCATCATTTACCAAACTCTAATCACTATAAAATTATAACTAATCTATGCATTTAAACACTAGGGCACCACGATGTGGTCACGATTAAAATGTGAAAATGACTATGTCCAAAACAAACAAACCAGAAAAGAAAAATGAAAACAAGAAAACTTAAATGTAAAAGAGAAACAAAAAAAACACACAAACTCACAGAGAATCACAAATTATGAGCTTTCACGAAACCAACGACTGAACCAAAATGGAAAACATGAAACCAAACGGAAGAGAAGAACAGAAAAACCCATACCTCAAATGCAAATAAATAGGTTAGTCCCTTGAAGAAATCCACGTGCAATTGTCTCCATTTTGATTGACACACACGCACAAATGCTCCACTACAACTCTAGTTCACACGTTGATTTTTTAAACAATAATGATAACTACCAGTTAATGCTTATTTAACGTAAAAACCCATAGTTTCATATGTGCAGAGCTCCTATAATTAATGCCATAAATTTGGTAGAGAGGAGTTGGAACTACAAAAGGAACTGGCACATGACTGATGTGCTACTTCAGTAAAGTCAATGACCACGACAGGATTAGAATCAAAATGGAAACTGATTTGGAAATTTGTGTAATTTCCCAACTTGGTTCGCATTCTGGGTCCGGGTCCGCCGACAAAGAAGAAAGCAATACCCACAATAAAATAAAACAAAAATCCCGAAATGAGAAAACCAAACACAAAAACCTAAGTTAAAACAAAAAAGACCAAAAAATGGAGGTGAAAGCAAAATGAAAACTGAGTTGGAAAATTTAAATAAATCCAGACTTAACTTCCACTCCGGCTCCGACTCCAACAAAGAAAAAACAAAGAGGCCAAAAGAAGACTATTGGGATGGGATCATAATCAATCTTTAAAATAAGATTCAAAACCCGATTCAATTTTGGTTCCGATTCTGACAGAACAAACCAAATAAAAACAAAGTATTGCACAAGAAAGACTCCAAACTTTGTTTGAAAAAAACCAAGGAAAAAAAACATAAAGGGGGACCCATTTTGACTAAGGCAAAAGATGGGGTGGTTATGCAAGGCATAATAGATACCATCATAGATCTTCCCCATAGCGAAAATGATAATCATATCATGAACATAACTGCTAGTGACCTTACCCAACTTGATGATCCATTTACCTTAGTCCATCTTGAACTCATTGATTGAGAACAAATTGCATCGATCGATATCCCAAATTTTCTCGATGATGAAACCATTGTAATATTTTTTTTGTCCATCCAACTCAGAAACAAGTTCCACCATCAAATCACAAGATAAAAGTTTCAGACAGGAAAGTTCCAAGTTTCTTAGCTACAAATTAACAATATTATATAAGGATCTAATGGTGAAAACCTAACAAAGGAAGTATTAGATCATGAAAAGAGAAAAATAAAGAGTGTATTCGATAGTGAAAACCTTTCAAAGGCACTAGAGGATGGGAAACTTGATACTCTTCCTAAGCACTATCAGGAAAGGTCTTCTATTCTGATAAAACCAATGAAGGCACTCAATATAGGTACTACAGAACAACCCAAAGTCTTGCAACCTTCTACATCCCTGACAGAAGAGGAAATCCCAAGATTCATAGAATTTCTTGAGAATAACAAAATCAATTTTGCATGGTCATACACTGATATGTCTGGATTAGATCCAAATCTCATCATGCATCATTTATCCATCAGGTAGGGGGAAAAACCTGTGAAGCAAAAACTAAGAAAAATGTACCCACATGTTGCATTACTGGTCAAAGAGGAGTTAAAGAAACTATTAGATGTAGGCTTCATTCGGTCTATAGAATATGTAGAATGGATCTCCAATATTGTACCTATATCAAAGCCAAATGGATGGATCAAAATTTGTACAGATTTTAGGGATTTAAACAAAGCATGCCCAAAAGATGATTTCCCTTTGCCAAACATAGATATGATTGTTGATTTGTCTGCTAGAAATTATATGTATTCGTTAATGGATGGATTTTCTGGATATAACTAGATAAAGATAATGAATATTGGATTCATGGGAATCTCTTTCATGCTCTTGCTCAAGATAAAACAACGTTCACATGTCCTTAGGGTACATATTGTTGGAACGTAATGTCGTTTGGATTAAAAAATGCAGGAGCTACATACCAATGGGCACTGACTACAATTTTTCATGACATGATGCACACATTTATGGAGGATTATGTAGATGATTTCTTAGCCAAATCAAACACAAGGGAAGGACATACAACTATTTTATCTAAAAAAATTGTCAGAATGCAAAAATTTAAAGTCAGACTTAATCCTAAGAAATGCGTCTTTGGGGTGAAATCTGGAAAGCTGCTAGGTTATATTGTGTCAGAAAAGGTAATTGAGGTGGATCCAACTAAGGTACAAGAAATCCTCGATATTCCACCACAAAGGAACATTAGTCAACTATTCTCATTACAAGGATGTTTGCAATCCATCAAGAGATTCATTGCATAACTGGTAGATACGAGTTTACCATTCACTCATCGCTTACATAAGAATGTTCCATTTAAATGGGAAGATAGGTGTGAAGAAAAAATTGATTAGATAAAGAATTATCTAATGATTCCACCAATGTTGATTCCACCAGTGCAAGGTGAACCCCTCATATTGTATATTTCTGCCACAAAAGTGTCATTAGGAGCATTATTGGCATAGGAAGACAAAACAGGAAAGGAGTGAGCAATATATTACATTAGCAGAACATTAACAAGCCATGAGCTAATTACAGTTTCATTGAAAAATCTTGTTTGGCTGTAGTATTTACTTCTCAAAAGTTACGACACTATATGCTAGCTCATACAATAAAACTTGTGGCTAAGATTGATTCTTTAAAATATCTTCTTAGTAAGGCAACCCTAACTGGTAGATTGGCTAAATGGGTCATGATCCTAAGTGAGTTTGACATTCATGTGGATCGAAAGGCCATCAAAAGGTAGGTCATAGAAGATTAGTTGGAAGAGGCACCAATGCAACCAGAACATCCAATACACATTGATTTTCCTGACACTGATGTTTTCACAACAACCACTAAACAATCATGGGCACTTTATTTTGATGGCTCCTACACTCAACATGGCTTGGGAGAAGGTATTATTTTCATCACACCTCAAGGACATACAATTCCAAAATCTTATTGGTTGATGTTTCCTTGTACAAATAACATAGCTGAGTATGAAGCATTGTTGATTGGAATGAGAATTGCATTAGATTGGAGAATCACAAAACTGCAAGTTTTTGGTGATTCACAACTTGTCATAAATTAGATAAATGATGAATACCAAACTAAAGATGACAAGTTAATGCCTTACAGAAACATGATGGAAGATTTCAAGAAATACTTTGTTGATATCAAGTTCACACAAATTCCACGTACTGATAATAAAGCTACAGATGCCATGGCTACAATTGCATCACTACTCCAGTTATCAGAGAACCAAGCACAGTATGATTTTCTGGTGGAACAATTGCTTTCTTCCACTTATGATAATCTAGAAACCCAAATAATTTATCACCTAACTGGTTCTGATTCTCCCTTGTATGGCCAAATCTATTCTTATCTAAAGGATACCATTTTTCCACTAGATTTGTCTAGGAATTAGAAAAGGAATTTCATATGCCAATCTTCTCGTTACACCCTAATTGCTGACATCTTGTATCGACATGGTCTTGATGGTACCCTCCTTCGATGTCTCAAACGCAATGAATCAGAAAAGGCTTTACAAGAGGTTCATGGTGGTATTTGTGTGACTCATTCAAGTGGACTAGCCTTGACAAAGAAACTTGTGATTATGGGTTACTATTGGCTGACCATGGAAAAAGAATCATTCGTTTTTGTGAAGAAATTTTCAAAATGTCAGATTCATGGGAATCTCATTCACGTTCCTGCTCAGGAATTGCAACCCTTCACCACAACATGGCCTTTCACTCAGTGGGGATTGAATTTGGTTGGAAAGATACACCCATCATTATCAAATGGACACAAGTTCATTATCATGGCCACTAAGTATTTTACTAAGTGGATTGAGGTTGTTCCTTTAACAACTATTACCAGCAAAAAAAATTCATCCTTCATTTTGAACTATATCATATGTCGGTATGGCATTCCTAGCTCTATTATCACAGATAATGGAAGACCTTTTAAAAATCAAGATGTTGATGAACTTGGTGAAAGATTTCACATCCAACATAGGTTCTCTATGCCTTATTATCCATAGGGAAATGGCCAAGCAAAGGCTTAAAAAAAAACAATCCTAAAGATTTTGAAGAAAACAGTAAATGATGCCGACTGTGATTGGCATGTACAATTAAACCCAAATTTGTGGGCATACAAAACCAACATTTGCATGCCAATAGGTGCTACCACATATGATTTGGTTTATGGAGAAAAATCCATTTTTCCATGGGAAGTTGAGATTCCCTCACTTCAAGTATCGCTGAAGGGGCTCATAAATGTTGAGGATTACGGAGTATCAAGATTGCAAGAGCTGGAACTGCTTGACGAGTGGCAACAAAGTGAAACTAATCATTTAAAGGGGTATCAACAAATTATGTCCCACATTCACAATCACAAAGTCAAACCATGAGATTTTCAAGTGGGTGATTTGGTTCTCAAAGAAAACCCTCATAATCAACAAGAGCGGGAAAAGAAAGGAAAGTTCAAACCCAATTGGTTGGGTCCATTCATCATCATTGCAACATATGGATCAGGGACATATTAGTTATCAATGCCAGAAGGGTACCTATTTGAAGATTTGGCCAATAGAATCCACTTGAAGAATTTTTATGATTGAAAAATATCAAAACAATATAAAGAGTCTTGGAAAAATATCAAAAACAATATAAAAATTCATGAAAAAAAAACATAAAATCAGAAAAAGTGCAATAAAAACAAATGGTGAAAACCTAGCAAATAGACACTTTTTGTGATTTAGTTGGCTCTCCCATCTATTAAGATACATTCTACATTATTCATATCTATTTTTCATCGACATCACAAGAATTCCTATCCATCATATCCACATCATGCACCCAACATTTCCTTGAAATGACAAGGATCTCATCATGGCTTGATGATTAGTGTTATCCTTAGCATTAGGTTGTGTCTTATCCGGAGTGAAAGTACAAATTCATTAAGGGCAGTCAATTTTTGAACCTTTTTGGCAGACAAATGACAACATGTGTCACGTATCAAAATGTCAGAACAACAAACAAAATATCCATTCAGACTGAGTCAAAACAACTATCAGATAAGAGACTAAACAAATTAGATGATCTTAATCTGATTTAAATAAATGAAAAAGTTAAAGCATAAGTTGAATTTTTGTTTTGACATTTGATGACATCATATCTCTGGAGTGGTTCCATGATGTATTGAACTAGAATCACAAGGAAGGAATATGATTCTTCTTTGATTGTTGTCTGTAAGCTAATCGCTAGTATTGTGCAAATTTGTTAATGAAACATAGTGACATTTTGGGATTTGCATAAGAAACTGGTTAAATTTTGTCTGTTTATGCAAACAATACTCAAGTCATCTTGGTTCAATTATACCTCGATGCTTTTATTAACTTGCTATATCAAACATCATGAAAGTAGTACTCAGGTCATCACTGGTGCTAACATACCCATTGATGCTTGTACTAAACTTTCAACACATCAAAAGGCTCAATGATGAAAATTAAGCACAAAATTGGTTTACAGAATGACAATAGTAAAATGGTTCATTTAGACATTTTAGGATTGCATGATTCATTTAGATTACATTGATTTTTTTTTGTATGGTTGTATGAAAGATTTTTGGAGTTTGGAAATAATGCAAATCTCTTTTTAAGACATTGATTGAGTACACTTGGAAAATTATTATATCTCATTTCATTATCATTTTCATACTTCATCATATCATCATAATTTAGGTTATCATGATAATTTTCACATCAATTGCATCATATGTTTCCATTTATTGACTTTGATATCCTCGTCATTATCATTACATCAACACTATCATTATTAGTTACCATTCATTTTCATTATCATGATCATTATTTATATAAAATTTACATCATATCATTTACATTGACATATACATCATTTTATATTATTATTATCATTATCATTTATTATTATTATTTTTTAAATCATTCATCTCATCATTGTTATGTCAGTTTTTCACCTCATTTTCATATCATTTCATATATCATTTTTATAATCAATTTACATCAAACATCATTTGCATAATCATACATTGAGAAAAATAAAAGTGCATCCATTGCATTCATTACATACATACTTCATACATCATGTAGAACTGTCAAATCATTTACATTGCATCATCATATTAAACTCTAGAAAGTCATTTCATTTGCAAAATCATCTAGCCATAAATCATCATCATAATTCATATCATATGTATCCATTAAAATTTATTATTCATAAGCATGCATAATCATAAATAGCATAACATATAGAAATAAAAATGCATACATAACCATCCATCATAAAATCATCAATGACACATGCATATCAAAAATCCTCACTGCATATCATAAATCTCATCACAAATAAATGTCCATGGGTACAAGGATATAATTTTTTTGAACAAGATATATAAGTAAAATAAAAGGAGTGTATAGATCATCATCACTAAGGGGTATCTAGATGGGGATCATGACTACTGCTTCCTCTAGAAGTGGTGGGTCTCTGCGGATCTCTACTACCTGATTTACCTATCTCTCATCTAACAAGTTGTGGCACACTCCTAGTGGCACTCCTACTATGAATGTGTAAGTGGGTACATGATTGGGTGCCTAACTATGTATAGGCTATCCTCTACTCAGGGGGTACAACCTCAAAGTATCTCATCCTATAATACTCCACCTGGCAGGCAGTCTCCAGTCCCTCTACAACAACCTCTCCAATAGAGGTACTCTCAACTGATCTCAGGAGTCTCTCTACTTCCCCCTCTTCCTGTACACACCGCTTTTTGAAACTATCTTGCTCTATAGTAAGTTGGGATATCTGTGGGTCAAGAGGTGGTGGTTGTGCTATCTATGTCTATAACTCATTGATGGTGGCCTGTGCCTATGCTAGCTAGATCTGAAGGGCCTGGACCTATGCCTGAAGTGTGTCAATCTATCCCTATGATGGAGCGCTGATAGTAATGTGTGGTGCTGAAGTACTCGACTGCTCCACCACTCTGTCTGTACGAGGCCTAGTCCTGAAAGGTACATCAAAGAATTCTCTCCCTCTATCACCTCCATCATCATCATCATCATCATCAGAGCTTTCATCATCCTTCTCCTCGTCAAAATCCATGGCCATTACACCTATCCTCCTCTCCTCCATGTGGCTGCTTTGCCTATGCCCTCACCTCTACCTATGCCTATGGCTGCTGCCATACCCGCCATAATACTGGTCCACCTAATAGTGGGGAAAGCTCATCTAGGCTAGTCAATCTGGGAAATGGATGAGTATAAAAGTATGCAGCATAATCATCAGTCATATGTGCATCTATCACCTCTAGATGGATAGCCCAAAACTCTAGCTATAGCTCAGTATACTCTTCTCTAGCTTTCTCATATGTGATGAAGGGACCCCGCTCTAGAACATCCTCTCGACGTTTGGCATAGTGAGCCACACCTTGTGGCATCATTTGAACTCACCCATACTATCTGAGTACCCGCATAACCAAAAATCGCTCAATGATAAAGGGGGTAAGACCAATCAAGTATCTAGATATACCACAATAGGGTAACTCTATTTCATCCTCATCCCATGTCTCACAGTCAACATGTGGTCTCCAGATGACTGTATCCATGTCATCTAGCACATGCTACCAGTACTCTAACTTGCCCAGCATAGGCTAGAAAAGGGACCTGCATATGCATACAAATATGGATGGCTGAGTGGGAGATCTCTCTGTACAATGGGGTGAGTAATGGCGATGTTCTCCCATGCCTAGATCTATAGAAAAGTAACTCTGGAAGATATACTTTTCCAATGTGTATATACCACCTGATGAAGATCATGGTATAGATGGGAAAGCATGCAGGATCCCCATGCATATCTCATTCGATGAAGGATCATGTCCTCCAATATCCAACCCCAACCTACTGATAGTCCCTTTGAATTGTGATCAAGACAAAGGAAGCAACCAATGAAACTTGCTAAAAATGATGGAAGTGGGGCATAACCCGCTAGCATATCTCTCCACGCAATCTCATAACCACTAGCCTGTGGATCTTGGAAGACTCGTCAAAAGGCATCTATACCTCCGATCTCCTTGTGATTATAAATCACAAGTGCACCAACCATAGGAATTCCTAGAATCCTGTACACATCCTCAGGTGTAACAGTGATCTCTCTAGTCGGCAAGTGAAAAGTATTATGCTCACTATGCCATCTCTCGACTAATGTAGTCAACAATTCTCTATTGAACCTATACTAAGGGATCCTAAGAAGGGAACCGAAATCAAATATAAAAATAATCCCAATCTTTGGCCGAGTCAATCTAGGAATCATCTCCCATGTGCGGGGAAACCTCTCTCTAATCTGGAGGATTTTAAAATCCTCCTATAATCATTAAAACATCAATCACATCAGATTATCAGCAAAGAAGATCAATTAGTCAGGAAATCAAACAATCATTTCAATCAAGCAAGTAAATCAAATCAACATCTCAACATATCATTACTATTTATTCTTCAAGTAGTAAGGAAAATTCATCAAACTCTACTATTTTTTTTCATCAAGCATGGAAACAGATTTAATAGCCAATCAGCTCAACATCAACATCTATACTATTTTTTTTTCAGGCATGAAGAAAAATTTATCAAATCATCATCAATCAAGTTAATCTATCCTTGATGCTACTCAAAATCATCAAATAAGCTGTCTAATAAAGCAACACTCATTGAGAAATCATCAAATCAATCTCAAAATATTAAATTCAGCAAAAATTCATGGATGCGCTAAAACAGTCTTTCAATGCGCTAAATCAGTTAATGGATGCGCTAAAATAGGGAACCAAAGTGCTAATCATCTATGCATTATTCTATCAGGGGTATGCACTAAATTATCTAGCCAATACACTATTCTAGCCTATGTGCTAATCAAGAATCACATGCGCGCTGTCTTCACCTATGCACTAATCTATCTATCATATCCGCCATTCTATCCAATGCGCTAAATTTTTCATCTATGTGCTAATTTTTTCCATTGATGTGCTAGTTTTCATGTGCTAATTTAGATAATATATGTGCTAATCTATGGCTCATGTGTGCTAAATCAAAATCCTATGCGCTAAAACAAAAATTTGAAAATCTAAAAAAAAAAAAAATTGTAAAATATTCGCTAAAAATTTACAAGGATCGTGCAATCCTATTGGAGGTCCGTAAGCTGCTGGTCTCTGAGACAATGGGCTCACTCAAATCGGTGGCGTTCGTAGTGGATTAGCATCTTGAATGTCTCTCTTAGAGCTCTGAAAATCACAAAAGGCTACTGTTCAAATGACAATGACTTTTTACCTTTTCCACCTTTTAAGGGGGTTAAAAAGGTAGGTTATTTTTATTTTTACTGTGCGAAGCACTATTTCAAGAGATAAATCAAAGAATTCCTTTCAAAATCATTTCAAATATTTTCATCATCATTAGTATCATCCAAATCACGCGATTTATCTCTCGAGGGGGCATATAGCATCATTAGTCAAAATCTCAAAGTCGAGGGCAAATTTTCAAAATTTGAATTTTTCTTTGAAGCAATGTGTAAAACACATCACTTCAAAGAGGGAAAAAATTTATACATCTAAAAATGGTCATAGTTAATCAAACTTGTTAATTAATTAATTATGAATTATTTAATTAATATTCTAAAGTCATCTACATATAAATAAATTTAAATATTTATTTATATTGTTCATTTATCTAATTCTTCTAGTTTAATTAAATAAATTTCATTATTTATTTATATTAATTATCATGTTATTCTAAATTTGATTTTTTTGGAATATTCTTCTAAACTCATGCTTCATTTATAATTAAATATCATAAATATTTAATTTAACACTTTTTCCTTCACCTCTCACATAATTAAATATCGTAAATATTTAATTACACACCTTTTTCAATCCTCACATAATTAAATATTAATTATTTAACTATGGAAGCTTCTAAATTCATGTCACATGTAATTAAATAAATTTATTTATTTAATTAGGATTTTATCCTCAACTTTCAACCAACTTTCATAAATGAAAAGACAAATGGCATGTTGTCTCCATTTTTGAATGATGGTTTTGTGGGTTGAAAAAATTCTCCATCTTTCTCTCAACCTTCCACCTTTCTCTCAACTTCTAGAATCTCTCACCGTTCATCTTGATAGGTTCAAATTTGACCATTGATCTTTGCCAACTAGATTCTTGCCTTCAAAAATCTATAAATACAACCCTTTGGAGAGTAGATTTCATCCTAGATTTTGTGAATTTAGCGCACTTACTATAGTTGCATTCGTATCAACATTTTTAGCATAGAATTTCAAGTTTCATATCATAGCTTAAATCGTTTAGCAATAAACATGCATGTTGCATAAACTCATTCTCTAAGTTGTTATTCTGCCAAAGCTGCTACATACACCAATTGAGAGCCAAAAACTTAAAACACATCCTTGGAGATAGAGGACAATGAAACACTTTTGGAGGAGCTGTTGTTTATAGTTTGTTTACTTTTAATTAGTTTCCTTTAATTTAATGTTTCATTGGTGTGTTAGTTTAAGTTATTAATTGTTCCACATATTCTCACACACAATCATCACAACCCACATCTTAGAATTGCGTCGACTCACACAGTCATGTCACCCCCTAGAGGGCAGCCATGTTTTTGTCTTTTCCAGATGTGTACTCAAAGTTATATTTATTGATCCTTTGAGCAAATGGTCCTTGGAAATTATATGGTGAGTATCTTGGGGGTAGATTCTTCACTTCCTTGCATTGTGAGTATTATAATGTTTGGATACTAAATCGGTTAGCTTCTACACTAAGGTTCATAGTAAGGGTTTTCATTCAGTGTGGAAAATGATAAAATCCCTCTAGAGACCTCCCAACCTTTAGAACAAAGGCTTTGGGGATGGTTATCTTGCACACTACCGTCGAGAGGATTTTCATCAACAACTCACTTTTGATTATAGTGGGTTGGAATCCTTGGCTTTAGGCATTCCCACTTAGGTCGTTCCTCTTGGGTGAGTAATTTTTCCCACAAGAGCAGGCCTACTAAAGGTTTTAATAAAGCATAAAGTACATGAAATGAAAAGATGAGTTTGGCATTTTGATCACCCAGTTAAGGGGAGAGCATAGGCCTATCACCTAACAACCATAGCAAACAATCTTGTTCAATTTTAATCCCAAATAATTTTTTTTTAAAGCTAAGTGAAGATGTTGCTTCACAAAAGACATGGGATTCATATTATCCAAGATAATCCAATTGTTTGGTGACTACCTTAGGATTGGTTTATTTTAATCTAAATGTCTTCCATAGGATTGCTTTATTTTAACCTTATGCAGAAACTATTAATCTCTATCCGCAAACGCATCAGAATCAAGATTAAAAATTTACAGTCTCCTGGATGTGCTAAAAGAAAACATAAATGTGCTAAAATAGAGCAGATATGCACTAAAATAAATCACAGGGATGTGCTAAAACAAAGCAGCTATGCGCTAAAAGAACACATATATGCACTAAAACAAAGCAACAATGCACTTAAATAGGCCTCGTATGCACTAAATTGTTCAATGGATGCACTAAAACAAGTCTCGTATGCGCTAAACCGCGAGTCTAGATTGTAACCTACTAGAAAAAATGCAATAAAATATTAAAATGGGGAAAGTGCCCCACGGTGGGCACCAAAAAATGTGTGTGAATATGTGGAATAAACTAACAAGCTAAAAAAACACACCAATGCGAAATTGTATCAAAGAAATCTAATTTAAAGATAAACAAACTCTAAACACAACAGATTCTTCAAAGACGTCCCATTTTCCTCTATCTCCAAGGATTTGTGTTAAGATGCTTGCTCTGAGATCCTATAGGAAGTAGCTCAAAAAAATGACAACCTAGAGAATGAGATTATATGCAACATGCATTTCTATGCTAAATGATATGAGATAAAGCTATGTTAAGATATGAAACTAAAATAGATTATGCAAGATTATTCTATCATTTATGTTAAGACTAAGATGCTATGCTCAAGAAATCTAAGATGATAAGATTGCTAAGTTCTCAATAATGCAACTATAATGCTCATACTAGATTCGATTGGATAGATCCTTTTCAAAGCACAAAGAGGCTGTATTTATAGACTTTTGGAGGAAAAAACCTAGTTGGCAAAGATCAATGGTTAAAATCAAGCCTGGTAAGATAAACGGTAGAAGATCGAAAAGTTGGAGAGAAAGAGGAATTTTTTTTTCTCCTACACAACCTCTTCCATTTAAAAATGAAGGAAAGTAGCCATTTGGAATTTTTAGTTATGAGGAGTTAGTTGGTAGTTGAATATAAATCCATAATTAAATAATTAATTAATTTAATTATATTTGACATGAATTTAGAAACTTCCATAATTAAATATATTTGACATGAATTTAGAAACTTCCATAATTAAATATTAAAATATTTAATTATGTGTGAGAAGTGAAAAAGGTGTTTAATTAAATATTTAAAATATTTAATTATATATGAAGTGAAGAATTAGAAATAATGATGAATTTAGAAGATCTTTTATTTGAATTTAAGAATTCAAACTCAAAGTAATATGATAATTAATTTTAAATAAATTATGAAATTTATTTAATTAATTAAGAGGAAGATAAAAAAATTGTAATAATTAAATAATTTTCTTTATTTAATTAAAATAGAAGAAGTAGAAAGTGAACAATATAAATAAATAATTAAATTTATTTATATGTAGATGACTTTAGAAGATTACTTAAATAATTCTTATTTAATTAATTATTAGGCTTGATTTAATTTGACCATTTTAAGATGTATACAAAAAGTGCCACACTACCACCGAGATTTGACATCCACGCCTTAAAAACATCATCTACTCAAGCAACACAAACCATGACATTGAGTGTCTCTATTCCTCAGATTATCACAACAATACCATCTGGCATACCCACTCAAACTGCCTCAATTGTAAACCAAACACCATTTGGTATAACACAGGGCCTAAAATTTATTGTGGGAGCATCCTCATCAAACCACTTTGGCACAAACACCGAAAGTAAAAGACCCAAAATTGGTGTAAACACGACATAGGCTATACTGCAAATTAAAATCAATAATTTCATTCCACAAATAGGGGCAACACAAACATGACATATTACTACACCAAATCTAGAATATTATGTTAGGACATATTCCCACACCAAATCAAAATCCATCGCAGAATATTGCATTTCAGAACACTTACATTGATCCAAACAACGTAACCAACATGTCTTTAACATAGGTAGATGTTCTACAAAATAAAATGCAAGTTCTCCAACAAAAAATGGACAGTATGTCAATGTCAGATAAACAAACCATTTCAACACAAGATTTATGTCCATGTCCTTTTGACAAAGTGATATAAATGACACCTTTCCCACATAGATACATTATATTGAATTTTACTAAGTATAATGGGAAGAGAAATCCTCTAGAGCACATCAGAGAATTTTCCACAACATGCATGGAAATCTCGTATGACCCCACATACCTTATGAGACCTTTTTCATGAACCCTTGTTGGGATAGCATTGGAATGGTTCTCTGAACTTCCATACAACATAAAATGATGGGGCGAATTAGTTGAAAACTTTATGGAACACTTTGCCTTCAACATAGACAATGAAATCATGATAGCTACCTTGTGTCACACCACATAAGAAGACGGAGAAAAATTCACCAATTTATTCTAGAGATGGAGGATTTTAGGTAGTCATTGTCCCGTTGAGATACCAGAGAAACAAAAAGTCACAATATTCCTTGAAAATCTTCATCCAAAACTATGAAGTGATGTAAGAGTACATTGTTGTACCTCTTTTCTAGACTTAGTGCAAAAAGGTATAATACTTGAGAAAGCCCTCATTAACAAAGGGTAAATTAAGACACTAGGTAGGAATCCAGTTGTTTAACACCAAAACACTCCCAATGATAGAACAAAATTTTGGTCTAGAAAAACAAGTGTAACTAATGACGGTATTGTTAATGCCAAGACCCTACACGTAGGACCTATCATCACACTTAGAGGTTACAACTCATCTCATGAAATTCTTAACGATGTTGATAAAAAAGCCAACTTTGTCCAAAATTCACAACAACAACAACCACATAGGAGATTTCCTAAACTTGAGTTTACCCCCTTGGGGGAACCAATCGAGACAGTTTACAAAGAACAGATTAAACATAAACTCATAAAACCTCTAGAGCCAAAATAGTATGGTCCTAGACAGTTTAAACCCTCATGGTGGGATGAAAACACCTATTGTGAGTACCATCAAACTAAGGGACATAACCTACAACAATGCCAAAAAATGAAGAACATCATACAAGATTTTGTTGAAGATGGAACCATAGAAGTCAATGGACAAAAATACACAAAAAAAGGTGATCACAAGGTCTTCACAGATCCATTACATGATCATGGGAAAGGAAAGGCCCCCAATTCAAGAACTAAGACTAATGCCTTGGCTAATTATGCAAATACCAAGTATGACTATGGAAAAGGTACGATCAAAAATCACATCTGAGCTGCTAATGAAAATATCCATACCATTACCATAAAGAAGCATCTTGAATGTGTTGTCAATACATGCAGGACTAATAACCCTTCCAGGCCCTTCATCTGAGCCACCACCATAGTATTCCAAGCCTAAGTATTATTTACTTGACTAGCTGGGGAAAACCCCAACACAAATATCAATCTTGGAACTGTTGACCCTATCACCTGATCATCGAGCCATTCTAGACAAAGCCTTACAAAGCACAACTATCCCCACCAACTTGGATGTCAATCATTTCGAAGAAATGGTTAGATATTTAACCAATTCACATCATGCCACCTTCTCTCAACAAGATTATTCAACTAAGAAGACCAATCATAATGACCCACTACACGTTGAAGTTCTTTTCCATCAAACCAAAGTCAGACGAGTCTTGGTAGATGAAGGAGCAGGGTTAAATATTTGTACCTTGAAATTGGTTAAGGCATTAGGTTTATTTGAAAGATGAATGGATGCCACTAAGAGTATAGTAATTAAGGCATATGATGATGAGGAAAGATAATCTAAAGGAGTTGTAACACTCCCTATCAGAATTGGCCTTACGATTATGGACACAAGTTTCCAAGTCTTGGATCTCACCCTTCCCTATAATATTTTATTGGGTAGACCTTGGATACATGCTATGAAAGTTGTACCTTCCACTTACCATCAGTGTCTTAAATTCCCATACAATCGCACAAAGATCACAATTGATGGTGATCCAAATCCTTTCCAATATTGCATAAACCTATGCAAAATACGACAACAACAGGTGCAAGTCAATGAAGAGGCTTCATCCTCCACCTTATCCTTGTATGTTGAGCCATCAACTCTTACCAAGTCCATTGCATCATAACCATCGTCATCCACTCCTAAGTTTGAGATACAAGATAAGGGTTGCAGAGAGTATCACATGAAAGCATCCTATTATGTCAGCCAACTAGTTCCCCCTAAGTCATATAGTTTACCCACAATAGATAGGAAATAGTCAATTTTCACAATACATGTTCTTCCTATGATGACATTCACAAAATGGGGAGAGTTGAATAAAGAAGCTATGGACCAAGAAGATGTCACCTCCTGGTTATATAGTGAAGAAAATGAAAACCCTTCACCATCTATTCAAATATTAAAGATCAATATGGAAAAGGCTTCATGATAATGCAAAAGGAAGGATATGATGAACATAGTGGGTTAGGGTTACATCACGATGGAAAGACTGAACCAATCATTATCTCACAATGACCAAAAGGCTTAGGGCTAAGGTTTCAACCAATTAGAATTGGCATTCCTAGTACTTTGTTACCATCACAAGAGGAAGTAAGCACTTCTGAAGATATCAAGATATCCCATGAACCATTTGAACCATTATACTATGACTCCCCTGACTCAAATGAATATGAATGGGATTCCCTTTCTTCCACCAGCATAATTGACCTAGATAAGTTATTTGGGGAGCTTGACCAAATGCTAAATACCTCGCCAAAATCAACTAAGTCCCATTGTAAAAATTCCTTCTCAAAAGAAGAATGTCTTAAGCTTTATTATTGGGAAACCCTTGATCCTTCCTCTTGGGAACCTAACAAACCATCTTATGATGACCTAGCCCTTACACTAGTCCCACCCCAGAGTTTACCTATTCCTAGGGAAAAGAACAAAAAGGAGTTAGTCCAAAAATTCTGTGACCATGTCAACCAATCTATCCTCACCTTGTCAGCCTCCACATTTGATAACTTCGATGATGACATACCCCTCATATATCCACAACTTATCAATTGGGATCAACAATGCACACCCATATTAGACATATTCAAGAATGATGAAGTGATAGTTGAGTTCATGGGACTATGAGAAGGCATACCTAGAGGTGATCATAAGGCTAGATTTACCTTAGACTTGAATAAAATGGCATATTTTGGGGAGTATGTTCACACCTCCAGTAGAAAAAATGAAAACACAAATAAAAATAATGAAAATGATGAAAATGAAAATTCCCTAGGTGAAAACCCAAAGGTGCCTTTGGACGAAGAAATGGTAAAAATAAAGGACGCATCCAAGGGAAAAAACCTCTTCGAGGAACCCAAGGATGGAGGTTTGAACATTCTCCAAGTTTCTCAGGAAAATTCACCAATGTTAGTTGAAGAATTGGTCGAGATCAACATAAACATTGATGATAATACTCGGGTAATTTACTTTGCAACATCTTTGGTAGAGACAGAGCAATCAGAGTTTCAAGAATTTTTTACAAAGAGACATATAAAATTTGCATGGTCATATGTTGACATGCCTGGGCTAGATCTAGACCTCATATTGCATCATCTACCATTACAACTAGGTGTTAAGCCCACCAAGTAGAAGTTAAGGAAAATGCATCCATAAATCACCCTACTAGTCAAAGTTGAACTTAAGAAACTATTGGATTTCGGTTTCATCAAAACAATAGACTATGTATAATGGATATATAATCTTGTGCCAATGACTAAACCATTTGGGCGCATCCACATTTGTGTAGAATTCATAGATATCAACAAGGAATGTCCTAAGAATGACTTCCCTTTGTCGAACATTGACATGATAGTGGACCTTACAACAGGATATGAGATGCTATCCCTCATGGATGGTTTCTCTGGGTATAATCAAATCAAAATCATAGTTGAAGACCAACACAAGACAACTTTTACATGTCCATGGGGAACATATTGCTGGAATGCAATGCCTTTTGGCCTCAAAAATGTTGGAGCTACATATCAACGTGCAATGATGACTATATTCCATGACCTTGTACATACTCTCATGGAAGACTATGTGGATGATTTGATAGCCAAATCATTGATAAGATTAGATCATTTAAAAGTCCTAGACAAGATATTCCAAAGACTAGAAAATTAAAAAGTAGGGCTAAATCCAAAAAAGAGTGTCTTTGGCATTAAATCAAGAAAAATTCTAGGATACATCAATTCTAGATGAGGCATTGACATGGAACCCAAAAAAGTAAGAGCTATAATGGACATGCCTCCACCAACCAACATCGATTAGCTAAGAACACTACAAGGGAGACTACAATTTATCAGATGATTCATATTATAGTTAGCAGAACAAATACATCCATTCCAACATTTGCTCAAAAAGGGGGTACCATTTGTATGGACAACCAAATGCCAAGAAGCTTTTCAGAAGATCAAGGATTACTTGCTTACACCACCTATTTTAATGCAACCTATAGATAACCATCCTTTGATACTCTATATTTTTGCAACCCAATCGACACT
The DNA here is from genome assembly GCA_007115665.2 of Sequoiadendron giganteum. Classification (NCBI taxonomy): domain Eukaryota; kingdom Viridiplantae; phylum Streptophyta; class Pinopsida; order Cupressales; family Cupressaceae; genus Sequoiadendron; species Sequoiadendron giganteum. The sequence goes on along the minus strand of CM021104.1, from coordinate 537,478,044 downwards.
AGGAGCTTTACTAGCACAAAATGATGGTGGTGGTCATGAAAGAGCAGTATAATATATCAGTCGTACTTTGGTAGGATATGAGCTAAATTACAGTCACATAGAACATGATTATCTTGTAGTAGTTTTTTCTACACAAAAACTTAGGCACTATATGTTAAACCACCAAATCATGTTGGTTGCCAAGATAGATCCATTGAAATATCTCCTAAGTAAAGCAACATTAACAGGCCGATTGGCTAAATGGGTACTGATTCTTAGTGAATATGACATCCAGTATGTGGAACAAAAATCTATAAAAGGGAAAGTTATTGTAGATTAGTTGGAAGATGCACCAATTAAGGCTAACCATACTTTAGTTGCAGATTTTCCTGATGAGTTCATCTTCACCATTGACAAAAGAACCACATGGAAATTATACTTTGACTGGTCTCACAATAATCGTGGTTAAGGAGCAGGTATACTGTTTATTACACCACAAGGGGAAAATATTCCTAAGTCATTCAAAATTGATTTCCCTTACACAAACAACATAGTGGAATATGAGGCCCTTATGACAAGATTAAAAATGGAAGTCCAATGGAAGATTAAAAATTTACATGTTTATAGAGATTCTCAGCTAGTAGTTCGGCAAGTCAATAATGAGTATTGAACTAAAGATGAGAAAATTTCCCCTACAAGCACATGGCATATAGTTTTAAGTAGTATTTTGATAACAGTAGCTTTCAAAAAATACCCCGCATTCAAAACAGGGCAAGAAATGCTATGGAAATCGTTGGTTCATTATTGGATATACCTAGCAACGTGCCTAAATTCGAGTTTTTGGTCGAACAACTTTTGGTCCCTCCCTATGACATCCCCAATTTTGTGATGGTGTGTGGATTTTTGGTCCTACTTCCCCATGGTGCAAGGACATATATGACTACCTCCATGCCTAAATCCTACTCTTAGACCTATCCAATAACCAACATAGGACATGTATCCGTAAATCTTCCAAATATACCATTATCAGAGATACCCTTTATAGATGTGTCTTAGATAATACCTTGTTGAGATATCTTGATGTTGAAGAAGCACAAGAAACATTACATGTGGTACACGAGGGTATATGTGGATCTCATTCTAGTGGTCCTACCTTACCCAAGAAGAATATGAGACTAGGCGATTATTGGCCTACCATGGAAAAGGACTCATATGTCTTCATCAAGAAATATCAAAAATGTTAGGTACGCGGAGACTTAATAACAAACCAACATAGGAGCTTCAACTGATAACTTCACCATGGCCTTTTCCCCAATGGGGACTTGATCTCATAGGTAAGATACATCCTCCATCTTCCAATGGCCACAAGTTCATCATTACTGCAACTAAATACTTCACCAAGTTGATTGAGGCTATTCCTATGACCTATATTACTGGCACACAAATTTCAAAGTTTATCCTTAATTACATCATTTTTCAATATGGTGTACCTCAATTCATCATCATGGATAATGGCCACCCATTTAAAAACCAAGAAGTCCGCTATCTTTGTGAAGAATTCCATATCCAACATCATTTTTCCACCCCATATTATCCACAAGGTAAAGGCCAAGCAAAGGCATACAATAAAACAATCATTAGAACCCTCAAAAATACTATCAATGATGCTGGTCATGACTGACATTTATAGCTTAATCTTGCCTTATGGGCTTACCACACAAGCATCCATACTCCCACCGACGCCACTCCATACTCCTTGGTATTAATTTCTAAAGCTATATTACCTATTGAGGTTGAAATTCCTTCCCTAAGGGTATCTCTGAAAGGTCATATTGATGACGAAGAGTACTGTGTGTCAAGACTACATGAGTTAGAATTCCTAGATGAGCAAAGAAAAAAGGCATTAAATCATCTTCAAGAATATCAAAACCGTCTTCATCATAGCTATAACAAGAAATTTTTGAATTGAATCTTTGACATTGGTGACTTGGTCTTAATGGAGAACCCAAAGAACCAAGCTCAAAGAGAAAAACCAGGCAAGTTTGAACCAAACTAGTTAGGGCCTTACATTGTTATAGAAGCCTTTGGATTAGGAGTGTATCAACTCTCTACCCCTAAAGGAGAACCACTATTATTTCCTATCAATAGCATTCATCTGAAGAGGTTCTATGCATAGCTTCTAGGAACCTTGTCTTAATAACAAAATACAAAAAATTAAAATAAAATTGTTACCTTGATGAAAACCTGGCACACAGGCATCTTTGTAACACAAAAAATAAATAAATTGAAAAATCAATAAATAGTAAAGAGAAATAATTTGTCCACTAGTGAAAACCACTTCAGTGGCACTTTGGATAAGTACCATGGTGAAAACCTGGCAAACAGGCACCATGTGTAGTTGACTTCACTCCTTCGTCTACCATCATTCCAATCAGAACTTTCCACCATCGCCCATAATAAAAGGTTGTCCTTACCAATACTTGGAACAATTGACATCAAGTCTACTCCATCCTATAAGTATTATACCTGAGTGGGGGAAAATCGTCAACCTAATTCAATTACACTCACTCATCTAACATCATAAAATGTCCTGAAAAAATCCAAAAACATCATAAAACTCCAAAAAAGACAAAAAAATCAAAACATGTCAAAAATCCAAAAATAGAGTCAAAGATAGTTATGTCAAGATAGTCATAGACTTAGCCGAAGTACATTGCCTTTATGACTGGACATAGGAAAGGCCATCACTTGATGTGCCCCTAAGGCATTAGGTCTATCTTTCTAGGTTGGTCACATATCACACACATAAAATCATGACTCATTCTTTGTACATGTCAAAGTCATTGGTTGTGTCAAACTATGAGGTCTTTGTGTCTATAACATAGGCAAGGCCATCAATTGATGAGCCACTGAGGCTGCACTAGGTCAGTCCATTAGGGTTTATCACATTCACTATCACACACATCACATATCATCAAGTTGAGTACATATTTTCCAATCATTTCTATCGGTCAAAGTTAGTCTAACTACAAGGTCTTTGCATGTATAATGTAGGCAAGGCCATCAAATTATGAGCCCCTAAGGCCGCACTAGGTCAGCCCTTTAGGGTATGTGGTGTCAATAAAAAAATTCATACAGTATCATCACACAAACACAATGGTCAAAACACCAAGACGAGTCACACATCAACAAGCCAAACATGTCAGAAATATCATGAATTAAAATCAAACAAATTGCCAAAAAAGTCAAACTTATGTCTTATACAAGATGTGTCCTTGACAAGAGATATTATCAATCATCATAGGCTTAATGCAACTTGTCACATCAACAACATCAGACTCAACATCTTATACGGTACATTTCTTTCTGAAACCAGGCTTCATCATGCCTTACACGAATGGTCACAAAGTCAAAACCAAACTCAACGTCTTATATGGTATGTCTCATCCTTGAAATAAGGCTTTATCAAACAATCGACTTATCAACCAAAACACAACAGATCAAAGTTTGGAAAAAATTCTTATTGGATTTTTTACTTTATGGCTTATTTGGTCTTATATTTTTGGCTTTGTCTTTGAGTCCGGTTACTAGCTTTCTTAAGGATGTCCCATGAAGGATTTAGAGAAGCAAGGATTTTTCAAGACTATTTTTATTTGACTGTTGTATGTTGACTATCTTTTAAACTTGGTTTTCAAGTCACATTACTAGCTTTCTCGAGGATGTCCCATGAAGGATTTAGAGGAGAAATAATGTATCCTGACTTTGTATTTTTCTTTGATTGTTGTCTATGGTTTGTCTTGACAAAAAGACAAGGGAAAATTTTCCTTTATTATGAGTCAGGACACTCCTTGTCTATGACTATCTGTTTTAGCAAGTGGATGACTTCGTACACCTTGGTATATCTCATATCATGGTGTCTACTATCCATTTGTGTCATGTCCCACCCAATGATTATTTAATGCAAGGCTTATTTTGTATTTAGAAAAATATCAAAGATTATACATTCTACTAATACCCATTTTTTAATACTAACATTTTGAATAATCTACACTAACATTTCTTCTATCCTACATAATGACAAAGTCCTGTGACACAAAATTTTTTTTAGGCAATCTGCATATGCATATATTTTACAACCATTATGCTGAAATTATCAAATGTTTATATATGGTACACCATACATATATGTTGCATTTCAAAAAAACACAAAAATATGCATATCCATCGCATTTAGATAATCATGACATACATGCATTTACCAATCACAAAATTATGTAAATTATACATACATCCACATGGCATCATAAATAATAGCATCATATTTCATCTCATCTTTATAAGCATAGAATACATTCATCACATGTGTAAATATTGTGCATCCATCATCATATAAAATAAACACATCATCATAGGAAATGAAACATCATAATGTAAACATCATAATCCATAACATGTACATACATCATGTAGAAAAACTGCATCATCGTATTAAAAATATCATAATCATATAGATAATAGAAATTGCATCATCATATAGAGAAAACTAAAATATCATATGAATCACCACCAAAAATGCATATATATATATATATCACTCAAAATAATATGTGTCATAGTACATAATGTATCAATACAAAGGGATCTCGCAGGCTCTAGATCAAAATACAAGGTCTATATATATAGCAATATCAATGTCCTGTACTTCCACTTCTCCCATGAGGAGTCTAAGGAGGTGATTATCGATGATGCACTCTCTGTACAATGGGAGGCCTATCATATGGTCTTGTCCTAGGTGGACCCACCACATCATATGTGCTCTGTGTCCTACTATGAGTCCTACTGTAGGAGATGCCACTGTGTGCCTCTGAATAACTGGGAGCTCTCATCTCAAGCAGTACCTCTGCCTCATATAGATCCATGCAATACCTCTCTTGCTCACCAGCCCTGACTAACTCTCATGCAAAGGCTACAGATGGCCCAGTACATAATGCCCTCAAATCAATAAATATAGACTTTTTCTCCTATTTTCAGATGACTGCCTGATCCCTGACCAAAAGGGTGTTGTCCCTCTCCATTTGCATAGCATCCTACTCTATAGACATAACCCTCACCCTCTCCTCCAAGGCCTCTACATGGGCCTGCAACTTAGAGACATTGTCCTTGGGAGCCTCCTCATCCTATCATCGTCTCTCTCCCAATCCTCCACAATCCTATCCCAGAGCTCCCTCTCCTGCTCCCCCATCACCTCCTCCTCATCAACACCATAACTTTCCAGTATACCAAGGACATCAATCTCCATATCCTCCCTCCTTGCCTCCTCCTCTGCATGCTCCTCCTCTACTGTCTCCTTAGCTACATGCTCACCCCCAATCTTTGCCTCTCCTCCACCAAGGTCTAACATGGGAATATCCTTACCCTCACCCTTCACCTCACGAACAGGTGATAATTCACCTCCTCTCCTACCTCTCCTACCTTGTCGACCTCGTCGACCACCTTTGCCACCTCTACCATCATCCCTACCTCCATGCCATCTTTTGGGTCTTGTATGCCATCTCTCCATAGGAGCTAGCTGATTAGGATCTATGTAAGGAATGGGCCCGTGCTCAACCCACCAAGCATCATAAGCAACCGTAGTGCTAGGATCTGCCACACCACCCCTCCATCCCCACTAAATAGGCTGTCGAGCCTAAATGTCTACCTTGGCTGTAGCTATGGGAATCATGGGCCTTCTTAATGGAACCTCTCTTGAAGATCGAGAAAACTCAGCTCACCCTTGAGGCTCATCCTGCACCTCGCCAAACTGTCTCAACACTCAATCCAGAAAATGCCTCTCAATAATGTGCACACTAGACACTGTCCTGCCAATCTGATACTGAGTCTATCTACAAAATGGCAAGTGTCTATCCTCATTTTTCTAATGACCATAGTCCATATATGGCCTCCAAGTAAACTAAACTAAAGTATCTAAAGTGTGTATCCAATAATCAATATCACCAACATGACTTTGGGTAATGTTCCCCACATAATGGAAAACATATGGTGATCTAGCATCAAGATCAAAAGTAACTAGGGGACGAAACACAACAATGCATTCCCACACCTAGATCATAAGCAAGGTGGTACCACAATTCATCGACTGTGCGTCTCTATATGCAATGCCATGCATATGGAAATATAACATGGCTAGTAAATAGGGCCCCCATGCATATACAACCTCACACTCTAACATCCCAACTAACATCTCTCCCCACCCAACAAGAAAACCATGACCTAGATGGTCAAGAAGAACTATACCCACAATTAATGTACAAATCATACAATCAATATGATCATATCTCTCTACTAGAACATGCCATCTAATCTCATAATGATCAATGTTGAGCTGCCTAATATCATCATATACATAAAATATAGTGATCTCACTATATCCTCTCTGAGTATCATACATCACCCTCTCACCTCTAATGGATAATCTCAATATCCTATATACGTCCTCTAAGGTGATTGTGGCCTTTCCAGTAGGCAAATGAAAAGAGGAGGTCTTAGAATGCCACCTCTCACAAAGAGTAGTCAACATACCTTTGTTTGCCAGAATAGTGGGCATGGTGAAGACATGCTGCAACCCTAATCTCTAGATCAGACATGTCTCGACACTTTGTAAGTCATCTCTAAGCTCGTATGTCACCGGTCGTGACTCTTGGGTGTATATCAGATCTAATACCACCTGCAAAGGCATCAAAATACTACGTGTTAGAAAATAGAACATTCATATTTCCATCACAAAAATTTCAAAAGTATGATAGTCAAATACATTGCTTCAATATCAAATGTGGTGCACAATCTCAAATGCGTTATTATAATTTTCATATGCGGTGCACAATCTCAAATGTGTTGCATACACATGCATATGCATTGCAAAATTTCAAATGCATCACAAAATCAAACACACCTATTTATCAAACATATGCGCCATTTTATTTGCAATTGTGGTGCAATTATTACTGCCTATCCTAAAATGCAAATGTGATGCGAAAATACAAATGTGATGCATTAAACTAAATGTGACACTGAAAAAATAAAATGCGATGCAGTACAAACTAAATCAAATGCATTTATTTCCTAAAACGACTTAATTAACCTAGACATATTTTTACATATGCGTCATTCCGTGAGCACATGCATCGCTTATGAATACATATGTGTTGATTCTCAAATGACGCATACAAAAAATAAAGTTTAAGTGCCTAGAAAAACATGAAATTTTTTTTTCCAAAAGATGGATTAGGGGTACATACTGGGGGCCTTGCATTGGCAGGGCATCTGAATGTCCGGATGCGGTATTCACAATGCTCTACGTACGTTACAAGAGACATCTTCACTGCGAGGTTAGAGAAAAAATCAAGTTTTTCCAATTGTTTAGGGGCCAAATGAATTGAATTTTCACCCCAAATCCTATATATACCTATGGTTTTGGAGGGTTTTCCTCAAACCTTCTATATTGGATGCATAATTTTCCAACTTCTATCAACCATTTCACTTATCAAATCACTTTGAAATCATTTTCTTTCACCACCATCGAACTTTTGACTATCAAATTACCTAATCACGACAATTTCCAAATTTTTCAATTTTTTTTCAAAAATTGTCACTTTTCTCGAGGGGGCATACCCTAACCTATTTCACACCAGGGCATGACATGGGCATGTTTTAAATAATTTTATTTGACACAAAGGCCAAAATGACATTGTATCAAAGAGGGGCAAACTGTAGACACTAAAAATTGGTCTAATCTTGCGACACACCATTTTTGACATATCTCTAATGTTCATGGTCATGATTAAATAATATTAATTATTTAATTATTTTCTAAATTCACCTATCCTCTATTAATTAAATAAATTTAATTATTCAATTAATTCATTATCACCTTTAGTTCAATCCCGATTAACTAAATAAATGTTATTTATTTAATTACGTCACTAATTAAATTATCCTTTTTCTAAATTAAATAGTTTATTATTTTATTTATCTTTTATCACATTTTTCGACTATAATTAATTATTCATTTGAAATTATTTAATTATTCAATAACCTTTTCGATAGTCAATTAAATAAATCTTTATTTATTAAATTAAATCCTCTAATTTTTTTTTTAATTAGACTGCAGGAATCGGGTAGCACAACCCCCTATAAACTGCAGTGCACCTGGTAAAATTTTTAATGTGACCGATGGTGCTAGCACAACATGCCCTCTGGTACCATGAGAGTGGGGGAGACTAGACCTTGTGACCAACCTCCTGCAATAGGAAAGATTTAGCCAACCAAGCTAGGGCCCCAACCCCAAATCCTCTGAATTTTGAATGTTGAATTAAATAATCATTTAATTCATAAATATTATTATTCCTCAAAATATTCCTTTGATTAGATAATCGCTTAGTTATCTGATTATTCACTTATCGCTTAAGTCAATATATAATTCATCAGTCAGTTATCTCATGATTTATTCTTGACAAACAAACCTTCTACTTTAATCAGCTAGTCTTATTCTTCTGCGTGCAAGTTATTATTAATTAAATAACTTTATTTAATTAAATAATTCATTCATGTGTTCGAACACAATACTTATACTTCATCTTTCACATGCATTTCTTTTTATTCTGATTTTTGAATAGTCTCAACATCAGATTAAATTATTATTTAATTTAATCTTTATCATGTAGAATTTTTCACTCATGTTGTAACTAACACAAATCTCTATCACGTGGCATTCATCAATCTCAACCATCGATCTATCTTTTGAATCTGAGCCGATCATTCAAAAACTAATTTTATATAAATTGACATGAAATTTTCATTATTCCTCCTCCCGAAATCTATATACTTTAGGAAGCTCATAATCTTTGATATTTTGCTAAGTCAATAGTCAATACACAATAATTGCATACTTAAGAAATTTGAGGGCAACTATCATACAAACAACAAAATGAAGAAGTGCAATCAAGGTAATTGAAGGAGATATGAAGATATTCGGTGAGATTGTTTCATGTATTTATGCTTTTATGTTTTCTTGTTCTTTTTTGTTTAATGTAGATTAGTGTAATTTCTTTGATTAGATTTAACAATCTTGTTTTCAGTTTAAATTCTAGTGTTACAATAACATCCATTATTTTGCAACTTCCAATTATACATAAAGAGTATGATTGTAATGAAAACCTTTTGTTATTTAGAGAGGAAAAATGTAATGAAAGGCACATTTAAAATTTACCACAACTATTATTTAGAGTAAAATTATGTTTCAATTTCCTCATATGATGGAAAAATAAATGTACAAAATAATCATAGGTTGGAAAAATAGAGTGGGTTGTGATTTATTTCATTGTTCTTGTTCTAAGGTCAAGGGTGAAGAGCTCAGGGAGGATTTGCAAGTGGGTGATACATAAAACTAATCAAATTAAGTTGAGGGATGACTAACTAATTGGGTTGTTACATGTAGAGGGTTTTACAATAGTTGTGGGTTGTAGGTTTCATAACACCTAGTGTTTTCCAACCTATAATTATATATAGACAGTATGATTGTAATGAAAAACTGTTATTTTTTAGATAGAAAAAATGAAATGGAAATCACCTTCTGGATTGATCAAAACTAGTATTCAGAGTGAAGATTTCATTTCAATTTCTTCATATCATAGAAAAATATATGCATAAAATAATTACAGGTTGGAAAACATAGTGGGTTGTGACTTATTTCATTTTTCTTGTTTAAATCTCAAGGGTGGAGACCTTGGGGAGGATTTATTGGTGGGGGATACATAAAACTAATCAAATTAACCCAATGGGTGACTAACCAATTGGGTTGTTATATATATAGGGTTTTACAACAATATGTGGGTTGTAGGTTTCATAACACCTAGTGTTTTCCAACCTCCAATTATACATAAATAGTATGATTATAATGAAAACATTTTGATATTTAGATAGTATTAATGTAATGAAAGACACCTTCAAAATTTACCATAACTATTAGAGTAAACATTGTGTTTCAATTTCCTCATATGATGGAAAAATAAATGTGGAAAATAATTGTAAGTTGAAAACATAGTGGGTTGTGAGTCATTTCATTCTTCTTGTTCAAAGCTTAAGGGTGGAGTGTTTAGAGAGGATTTGTAGGTGGGAGAAACAAAAAAATAGTGAAATTGAGTTGAGGGGTGAGTAACCAATAGGGTTTTACAACACTATGTTGGTTGTAGGTTTCATAACACCCACTATGTTTTGACCTCCAATTATACATAGACAATATTATTGTAATAAAAACCTTTTATTATTTAGAGTACAAATGTAATTAGAAGAACCTTCAAAATTTACCATAATTGTTTTTTTTTTAAAGAAAAGGAATTAAGCCCATATGTTTATATATAATAGGAATAATCTTTACATAGGAGGTGCATTATAAGAGACCTTGATGTCCTAGATTTAGCATTTTCATGCACATATACAAAAACTATCTTATACTTTCAAAAAAATATATAAAAACAAACTTATACTTTTTGGCTTTCACTAATTAGCATATTCTAGTAGACGATATTAAAGACATTCCATATGCTACCCAAAAAACATTGTAATTGATAGAATCACTCCCTCTTTACTCCTCAGTGGAAGCCAACTGAACAGAGTTCTATCCTTGGGCCTTAGAGATTTCTCCAACTTGATTGCCATGACCCATAAGAGTGTCATCTGCATCTACATGGCCCACTGGAGCATCCTCTACTACTGGCTTTTGCTGAGTTGGCCACCTATGAACATTGGACTCTTGACCTTCTACTGGGACATTTGTTGCAACTGGGTCATGATGTTCAAGCCACCCATGGCCATTAAAGCCTTGGTCTATACCCAGAACATTTGAGATTGGAGGGTCCCAACTTTGCCAAGGAAAAAAAAATGATCCCAATGCTCTTCCAGTCTCCATGCCATATGTCCTGACTGGCGTTGTTTCCATTCAACCCATCTTTACCTTTGGTAGAAACCCTTGAAAATCACAATGAACCACCTTTGGAGCTGGCGCAATTTTTTGACCTTCTACATGCCACACATTTTGGGCTGGTAAAGAAACACGTCCTCCTAGTCCACTAGAATTTATTAGAGAGTGAGGATCATGAGCCCTAAGAAAAGAGACTGCATAATACTTGTCCTTAATTTCCCTATCCATGTTCACATAGAACGGCCTATAGTTCTTCCTTAAAGCATTTAAGAGTTCTATCACTCTTGTATTGTAGGGCTAATTTAATGGACTCATAAATCACCTCAAAACCTGGATGGTGATAAACAAAGTCTCAAGAATAAGCCACCTATATCCCCTTCCCCAATAAACAAATTATATTTTTGAACTAAAAGTAACAAGACATTGTTCTGGAGAAAGCGGGGCTTGACAAATTGTTCAACAATAAACACTAATTACCTATAGGACTACAAAAAATCCATTATGCTAGACAAGAAAATAGAGAGCACCTACGAAGGAAATATGATCCTTCTCACTCACGGGCTTGTAATCTCCATGCCAAGGATGGTGCAAATAGTTTCCTCCACTCTAGGGCAAGATAGATTAAGGACTAATTTCAGACAGTCATGAGAGAGATATTCCTCAAAAGGAAGCTCCCATTTTTGCACCTCCATTCACACCCTTAAATTCCAAGGCTTGAAATCCATTCTACTATTTCTACTTACCCAACCAAAAATATAGGAATTCTAATTTCACAACTTTGTAGGTTGATGACACTTAACACCCACCTTACTTTATAGCCAATAAAAACCATGTGCATATCTTCAAAGAATTTATAGTAAGAGATTATGTTGTATCATGGCTACAAAATTAGATATAGGTTCAAGGTTCACTTGTGGTGAAGCATGTGGAAAACTGATTAGCAACCTCATTTTGTGATGTGCCAACACTTTTTCAATGGAGGATGCAGTTGTTGTATTCTATGCTTGAGGTGAGCCTATCAACTCCACAAACATCTTGATATCGAATGGCTATAATCATTCTCCATACAACAATCATTAAAGAAGACTTGCTCGACCAACCTGTACAAGGAGTGACATGACTAATATAATCGATGCATGCAATACAACTTTCAAATCCACCAACACTTGATGATGAAGGGTCATAATCATTAAACATAATTCATCCCCTAACAAGAACAAACCACCTCATCTGTCCTTGTTGGAAAGCTAGCGCAACGAAACTTTCCTTCACATCTCACATCCTTTTTGTCACACCAACTGAAAAAACAATGACACTCTCCACTTCAACCCTCTAAGCTTGCTCCCTGATGCGTGATTTTTAAGAATTGCTTTAAATCCCCATCCTCATTAGCTAGAGCTATCAAGTGAGGAAAATTATCTATTAGCCTCCTATTCCCAATGACCTCAAAATTTTCACCATCATAACCCATGTTTGCAACTCTGTTAGCTAATTTTTTACCTTCTCTGTATGAGTGCGATATATGAACTTCCTCAAAAGAATCTAGGATATGCCAAAAATTAGACAAAATATGCTTAAGCTTCCAATTATGGATCTGTATCTCTTTGCAAGCATTGATTATTATCAAAGAATCCCCCTCAATGTGTAAACTATGAATATTCATAGCCTTTGCAACTTGCAGGCCATAAAGCAAAGCAATAATTTCTACCATGTTATTAGTGCAATTTGAGAGATAGACTGCCTTAGCTGCTAGGAGTGAACCTTTCCAATTTCTGATGACTATTCTAGCTGCAGACACTCCTAGGTTTCCCCTTGAAGCCCCATCAAAATCAAACTTAGAAAAATCCTTTGAAGGAGGATGCCATATTACTTTGCTTTTATCAATTTTATTTTGCAACTCAATATTTTGAGAGCATTTAAAAGGGAGGTGTATTGCTTTCCAATTTTGAAGTATCCAAGTATCCCAATTTGAGAACACTGAGGATACATTCTTATGCCTTTGAACATATGCAACTACAACCTCATAGATTGTTTTCTCAATCTTGTCTATTACTTTCCTAACTGATTGGGATTTCTACCTAAATATCCTTTTATTTCTCTCCCACCACAAGCTCCAAAATACTAGGGAAGGTACTACTCTCCAAATACAAGAAAAGGAGGACTTATATAAAATAGGCCAGGCAGTAAATAAATCCCATAGAGTGGGTGGCAATGGAAAAGAAACATTCAATTTTGATTTGACAAATTTACAACATTTTTGTGCCCAAGAACATTCCAAAAATAAGTGGTTAATAGTTTCATTGATTGCTTGACAAAGAACACACTTGAACAATTCAACCAATCCAAGTTTTCTCAATCTATCACTTGTTAATATTATTTTGCAAAGAGCTAACCATGTAAAGTTTCCAACAAAAAGAATACGCTCTATGTGATTGGGAATGAGCCTTTGAAAGTGTTAGGGACTTATAACCTTGCTTAATTGTGTAATTCCCATCCTTTGAAGGTGCCCATAATATTCTGTCTAATGCTCCTTATAAGACCACAACCCTCTCTTGCATATGTTTTAAAATCATACTTTTCTGATTGGAAGTTATGAGAGGGGAAGAAAAATATTTCCAAGCAATTATGCCAGAAAGAGGATCAATGTTGTCTATATAATCCTTCAATTGACTCCCCCATAATGTAGAGAAAAATTGTTGTACTGAGGATAGATCTTGAATTGAATATAGGGGTGGAAATCCATTCCATGAATAATACAAAAAATGCACACTTTTCCCATTGTAAACCTCCCATGTCAAATATGGAAGGATTACCTCCCTACAAGTAATCAAAAACTTCCACATCACAGATCCATCTAGAGGGTTTGAAATGGTTAAAATTCTATTTGGATTTTCACTATCCAAATATTTCCCTTGCATGAGAGAGCACCATCTCAACCTTGGATTTTGGTACATGCACCAAACTAATTTACCTCCTAGTTCTAAATTTCTTGTAGACAAGTTATGCATGCCAGCTCCCCCATTATTCTTATTTGTGAACAAATTTCCCAAGGATATCAAAGGGATATTTCTTGAATCATCCATATTTCCTCTCCACAGGAAACACTTAATGAGCTTCTCAATTTGTTGTACAATACCTTTTGGAGCCTTCAAGACAACCATAAAATAGTTATGAATTGCTGCCAAGATTGATTTTATTAGAAGGATTCGGCCAGAAAAGGACAACCACCTTTCCTTCCAAGCTAAAATTTTGGATTTTATCCTATCTAAAACCTTCTGCCAATGTTGTAATTTCACTATCCTTGAAAAGAAAAGAATGCCTAAATGTGCACTTGGAAGCTCTACTTCTTGAAATACTAGAAAATTTACTAGTCTTTTTGAAACAAATGTGGAATTATTAAAGATACAAATTTTTAATTTAGAGGCATTTATCTTTTCTCCTGAAGTAGAAGTGTATTTTTCAAGCAATTGTTTTACTTGTTTTGCCTCCAATAAAGAAGATTTAGCAAACAGTAAGGTATCATCTACAAATAAGGAGTGTGTGGCCTATATTGAAGTATTTGGAATGTTGACCCCCTACCAAATCCCTTGTTCATGCACTTTTGTGATTGTTCTACTTAAAGCTTCATCCATGATAATGAATAGGAAAGGGGAGAGTGGGTCTCCCTACCTCACTCCTTGAGTAGAACCAAATAAACCCACTGGAGTTCCATTAATTAGCACATAAAAGTTAGCTCCTAACAAGCACAAAAATTTACACCATTTCTGAGAAAGCCCAAAACTATGGAGGACCTGCATCAATAATTCCCAATCAACCCTATCGTATGCCTTCATCATGTCCATCTTGATAACAAAAGTGGACAAAACATTGGTTTTAATTGAGTGCATAATTTCGTGTGCTATAAGTGCCCCTTCCAGAGTCTCCTTGCCTAGAAAAAAACCACCCTGCTCCTGAGATATTATTTTTGGTATAAGAGGCTGCAACCTAAGATAAATGGATTTGGTGAAGATTTTGTATATAGTGCTGCATAAAGAGATTGTCTTGAAATCTGGAAATAATTTTGTATCTTTGACTTTAGGAATAACAACAATGTGATTTGTGTTAAATTTTTTTAGCATTGACCTTGACTTCTTGGATTATTCTACTGCTAACAATACATCAAAACCTACAAAATCCCAACATTTCTGAAAAAATAACCTATTGAAGCCATCTAGAGCTGATGCTTTATCAAGTGGGAGGGAAAAAACAAAAATTCTTAATTTCCTCAAGTGTAAAGGGTTTCAACAATTGATCATTATCCTCTTGATGGAAAATCACAAGAATATTCCCAAGAAGCTCCTCAACATCCTTAGTAGTAGAAACTAACTTGTTCATAGGGGTCGCCAATAGATTAGCAAAAAATATTACTCCTTCCTCCTGAATATCTTCTTCCTTTGTCAAGAATTCTCTTGACAACGAAGATTTAATGGAAAATACATAATTAAAAGACATATTTACTTGAGTTGATTCATGAAAAAACTTTGTGTTCTTGTCCCCTTCTCGAAGCCACAACTCTCTCAACTTTTCACGCCACTATATTTCCTCCCTTGCTAACAACTCTACCCTTTCCGCCTACAATTGTTTTTGGGATTCATAGATTTTTTCATCCATCCCATTCTGAATTATTATATTATTGATCTCAACCAACTGCTTGTAAATCTGCTCTTTCTCTTGGAAGATATTATTAAACACATTTTTATTCCATATTTTTATCTGCTCCCTGATGTAGCATAGTTTATTGTTTAATTGAAACATCTGCAAACCCTTGGCAAAAGGTGCACTTGACCACCACTATCTTAATAAATCCAAGTATTTATAGTGCCTAAACCACATCCCCTAAAATTTAAAAGAGGATTTTATTTTTCCCTGTTGTCCTTTCCCTTCAATGCTTAAGTCAATAGAAAAATGATTTGATCCTACTAAGGGAAGAATTTGGAATGTGAGAGGCTTCCTAACCATAAATCAATTGGATGTTTCCAAAAATATGTTTAATCTTTCCACAATCTACAAAAAACCTTGCATTTTATTTGTCCATGTGAAGCTCCCATTTTGTGGGATGATGTCTATTAACACATTATCTTTAATGAATGAAGAAAAATAATCCATAACCCTTTGAGGGGGAAGCATACCTCCTTTCTTCTCTTTCAGACTGGTGATTGCATTAAAATCTCTAGAAAGTAACATCTTCAAGTCTAAATTTTTTTCCAACATATCTATTAACCTATCCCATAATTTCTTTTTGTCTCCTGTATTTATTGGTGCATAGATATTACCTAGCAAGAATCATAACTCAAAATGGATGAATTTGACCAATTTCCAGTGCTTCTCATTTTGAATTGACTCAACAACCATTGCTTTTGGATTCCAAAAAATTAAGAGACCTCCCGAGGCACCCTATGCTAGGGAATGCATAGATTTCCAGGCCTTCCATTTTTGAATTGATGATTCATACGTTGCCTTTGAGGTTTTTTTTTCTTGCAATACCACTATATCCACTCCACAAGCATCCAATTGCTGCTTGATTTGAGATTTTTTGTCAAGGGCATTGACACCCTTGACATTCCATGAGAGAATCTTCATTGTGGCTGGGGAGAGCAGCATGCTCTCCTCAGACATTTGTTTATGGATGCCAACAAAGTAGAGTCTAGGGTGGTTTGAATACCAACAAAAATTTCCTCCTTCTATCTGGTAACATGAGACTTTCTCCCCCGCTTCCCTGGGGATTTGACTAAACTAGGGTTTACACTTGGAGATTGCATTATAGAAAGAGACTGGGAGTAATCATACTCAACAATGGAACTTTTTATTTCTGAATCCTCAGTAACCATAGTTGTCTCTGATAATTGCAAGAGCTCAAATTTCAATTGCTCATCCATTTGATCCTTAAGATTCCCACTCAAAAAAAGAAGATTCTCATTATGCCTTACTCCCAAACTACTCTCCTCATTTAAAACTTCTACTGAAATTTCTTCTATCATTTGATATCCTACAAAAGAAAGAACCTTGTTGATGAAATCTTCCAAATACCCATGATTAAACAGATGGTCCCTCTCCTCAAGTAGAAATCCTTCTTGATTTCCATTATCAAGACAAAGATAATGCACTTGGTTAGTCTCCAAGGGAAATCCATTATACATCAATTGATTTACTATGTCTTCCACTTGACAATATGATACTGGCTTATAAGCAGGGCTATATAGATCCAAACCATGTACAAAACCATTGACTAAATGAATCCCTAAGTTCTATTGGAGATGCTTATTTAGAGAAATTATGAAACCCCCATCCCGATGGCTTATGCACACACTATCATTTTCACTAGAAGTGGTGGAAATACCATGTGTGATCAGTTCAATGGAGAATTTCATGCTATTTCCCTCCAAATGACTTATGAACACAATAAAATTATCAAAAAAAGTAGTGGAAAGACTCTGTGTAACCAAACCAGTTGAAAATTTCATGCTATTTCCCTCTCCAAAACAAGTTTGATTACAGGTTTCCCTTATAGAAGTGCCTCGTGGAAGTGTAGATGGGAAATCTTCACTTTCCTATGTGAGCTTAGTTGAATATTCCACACTTGAAATATCCCTTCCCCCATTGCTTGGATTACTTATTTGACCAGCGTCCCCATTAAACCTCCCATATGCCTGTGGATTAAGCATTGAATCATCCACAAACTGACAAGGTGAAATAGGGTGAACAATATCATGACAATTGAAGTAGAAATTCTCAGGCATTTCAACTAAGATATTTTTCTCCCATATCCCATCTTAGAGTTCAACATGATGCGCTCCAATAATTCCTTTGCAACATCTAACAGGACACATACCCTGACTAGTTTTGAGGGATTTTTGAATTTTTTTTTATCATGGTTAAGGAATATCCCTATCTTGTTTTCCATAGCTTCAATTAGAGGAAAATCTCTATATTCTAGGGAAAGATCCCTTAATTGAATCCAGGATGGGAAAAAATTAATTGTTAGAATTTTAGGCTTAAAATTAAGGACCTAGGGTTGTAAGTACATACCTGACCTCTTATAAATCCATGATTTAACTTTATAAATAGAATCTCTCTGAATCTTCTCTTGAAAAATTACAATAAAAATTCCCCTTACATTATCCAAATAAAAAAATTTGATGGCCCTTCCCATTCCTCAAAGATTAAATCTTGCAACTTGTTAAGATCGAGAGAAAGTTGCCAAAACTTATCTATTAAAGCTCAATTACGCAAATCTTGAATTTGTGGCAGCAACATCTCTTCTAAGAAAGTAATGGCTACCAACTTATGCAACCACCCTCTCTTGTGTTTTTTCCTTTCCCCAGAAGATTACTTTCCAGGGCACCTAGATTCTCTTTACACTACCATTATGGAACTGACTTTCTCTTTTTACTCTTCTTTGCCTTCTTCTTTTCTTTTTTCCTACATTTGGGAGTTGTCACACTTTTTTTCATATTTGTAGATGGATCCCCATTTCTCCTTTGAGTAATCCCTTTTTGACAATAAGGTTGATCTTGCAGCCCTACTTTCTTTGCTTCATTTTTTGAGGAAGTCAACATAGATGGAAAATTTCCTTGCAAACCCGCTAGTGGGTTGCTTGCACTCCTTCATGGAATATCTTTATGCTCCTATGTTTGTTTATGAATCTCCACATTCTAAGGTTATTGCATTGTTTGATTCTTGTAGAAATTACCTTGGAATTTTTTCTTTGAAATCTTCTTTATCAAATTCCCTTGATTGCTATTTTCTATCTTGTTTCGATAGCACAAATCCACCCTAGGGTTCCTTGTAGCATAACTTCTTTGATCCTGGGAGTCATAGGCTCTAGCCCTGTCTTTTATGGGCCTATACTCAGGCTCATTTGGATTGAAGGGATCTCTCTTGAACTTATTTCTCTCTACCAAGCTTGTTTATGCTCTTATTTGTTGCCTGTCCCGATGATATTGCTCTGCATCTTCTTTCAAGGATATGTAATTTTCTTTTGCCTCCTTATACTTTCTATTCAAAAAAAAAAAATCACCTTCATTAGGGGGTGGAACAAAACCCTATTGCTTATCTCCTGGTTCCTTATATTGAATATCTTCTTTACATATGTCAAGTCTTGGTTGTCTCTCCCAAAGAAAATTCCTCTATGGGCCAAAAGAAGGCCAGTTAGGTTTTGAAAACCTATGCCTGATAAAACATGGTTGGATTTTTTTAATGTATTCATGATGCATAGGTCTATACAGGTTCAACGACTATCTACCATAGCCTAAAGGCCCACATAATTTCCTATCATTGTTAGAGAATTGACCGTTGAGCTTCCATTTTTCTCCTCGATGCGAAGTCATTTTTAGTAAGCTTAATTGTTATAATTTACCGCAATTGTTACTCAGAGTAAAAATCATGTTTCAATTTCCTCGTATGATGAAAAATAAAATGCACAAGATAATCATAGGTTGAAAAAATACTGTGGGTTGAGAGTGATTTCATTCTTCTAGCTCTAAGCTCAAGGGTAGAGAGCTCGGGGAGGAGTTGCAGGTGGGGAATACATAAAACTAACCAAATTGACTTGAGGGGTGACTAACCAATTGGGTTATTAAGTGTAGAGGGTTTTACAACAATATGTGGATTGCAGAATTCATAACACCTAGTGTTTTCCAACCTCCAATTATACATAGACATTATGATTGTAATGAAAAAAATTGTTATTTAGATAATATGAATGTAATGAAAGGCACCCTCAAAATTTACCAAAACTATTAGTTAGAGTAAAAAATATGTTTTAATTTCCTCATATGATGGAAAAATAAATACAAAAAATAATCATAGGATGGAAAAATACAGTGGGTTTTGAATTATTTCATTCTTCTTTTTCAAAGCTCAAGGGTGGAGAGATTAGGGAGGAGTTGTAGGTGGGGAATACATAAAAATAACCAAATTGACTTGAGGGGTGACTACCCAATTGGGTTTTTATGTGTAAAGGGTTTTATAATAGTATGTGGGTTGTAGTTTTAATAACATCGAGTGTTTTACAACTTATAGTTTTATAAAATAGTATGAATGTAACAAAAAAAAATTTTATTTATAGAGTACAAATTTAATAAAATACACCTTCAAAATTTACCACATTTGTAACGTAGAGTAAAAATTGTGTTTCAATTTTCTCATATGATGGAAAAATAAATGCACAAAATAATCAAAGGTTTGAAAAACATAGTGGGTTGTGAGTTAGTTCATTGTTCTTCTTCAAATCTCAAGGGAGGAGAGTTTAGGGAGGAGTTGCAGGTGGGGGATACATAAAATTAACCAAATTGAGTTGAGGGGTGACTAACCAATTGGACTGTTACGTGTAGAGGATTTTACAACAATATGTGATTCAAAAATTTCATAACACCCAATTTTTTCCAACCTACAATTATACATAGACAATATGATTATAATGAAAAAAATGTTATTTAGATAGAAAAAAATACAATGGAAGTCACCTTCCAAATTTACCACAACTATTAGTTAGAGTGAAAATTGCATTTCAGTTTTTTCATTTGATAAAAAAATATATGCATAAAATAACTACAAGTTGGAAAACATAGTGGGTTGTGATTTATTTGATTCTTCTTGTTCAAAGCTCAAGGGTGGAGAGTTTGGGGAGGATTTATGGCTATGGGCAACATAAAACTAACCAAATTGAGCTAAGGGGTGACTAATCAATTGTGTTGTTACATGTAGATATATTAACAATAGTATGTCGGTTGTAGGTTTCATAACACCCACTATTTTTCAACCTCCAATTATACATAGATAGGATGATTGTAATGAAAATATTTTATTATTTAAAAAGTATGAATGTAATGAAAGGTACCTTCAAAATTTACCACAACTGTTACTTATAGTAAAATTTGCATTACAATTTCCTCATATGACGGAAAAATAAAGAAGAAAAATAATCGTAGGTTGGAAAAACATAGTGGGTTGTGAGTTATTTCATTCTACTTGTTCAAATCTCAAGGGTGGAGATCTTGGGGAGGAGTTGTAGGTAGGGAAGATCTTGTTATTTTTATTGGGTAAATTGGATATACTTTTCCACTAGAAGTTACAAAACACAGTGTGTTTTGAGTACCATGTGAAGTGCAAGTTTCAAATCACATTGTGTTTTTAAACCTGCAATTTTTTTTATTGAAACACATTGTCATGAAATGATGTTATTTGAAATGGAGACCTAGAATTGTATCATTATGAATTTATTATGAGAAATAAGAGGTTTCAAAATATGGTGTGTTTCAAAACACACTATTTTTATTAACCTACAATTCACAACATACCTAACCCATATTTTTTAAACTATATATATCTAGGTCTACAATTTAAATAACAACATTATTCATGTTATTGGGTAAATTGGATTTAATTTTCCACATTAGAAGCTACAAAACACAGTGTGTTTTGGGTACCATGTGAAGTGCAAGTTACAAATTACAATGTGTTTTGAATCCTACATTTTTTAATTCCCAAACACAATATCATGAAATGATGTTGTCATTTGAAATAAAGACACATATATGTATAGCAATGAATTTCTTGTGACAAATAAGAGGCTTCAAAATGTGTTGTGTTTCAAAAAAATTGTGTTTTTTGACTTGCAATTCATAATGTACCCAACCCATGTATTTTTAAATTATGTATATCTAGGCCCTCATTTGAAATAGAAACACCACCATTAAATTAAACAACTCTTGATATCATTCACTTCAAAAAAACCTAAAATTCATCAATTCAATAGTAACTCTAGATTCTATTTTCTTTAGAGGTTTCTCTTTTCTTTCAATTCTTACAATCACCCCTACGTTCATACTACAAAGTGTGTGTACACTTTATCTTTTCAAATACTAGGCTACATTCTAAAATTTTAGAGTTGTATATCTTCACTCTTAACACAAACATTGGTATGATGACACATGGGAAAAAAATTATGTCTAGTTACATATCCTATTTCTAGTATTAAATATAATTATAATTTATTTTATCTCTAAATAAATCCACTTAAGTACCCCAATCTATAAATTTTTGAAATGTTCATATAGCCTACTAAAATACATACTCATGATTTCTCAAATTAATTATTACTTCTAAATGCTTATACTAGTCTTCTTTGAATATTTTTTTTCATTTGTTTCTTGCACAAAAAATAAATTAAATACTCATCATACATTTTTTTGTTCTTCAATTCTCTCAATATTTCATAACCTTTCCATTTAAAGTAGAAAAAAACATAGAAATGAAAGGTGGAAACTTTTTTATGAATTATTTTCTAGAGAAAGAGGGGGTTACAATAATTTTCAAGGTGTTAAGGTGGATGGGATTCCTATAGAAGTTTGAGTAATATA
The DNA here is from genome assembly GCA_007115665.2 of Sequoiadendron giganteum. Taxonomy (NCBI): domain Eukaryota; kingdom Viridiplantae; phylum Streptophyta; class Pinopsida; order Cupressales; family Cupressaceae; genus Sequoiadendron; species Sequoiadendron giganteum. The sequence continues at coordinate 537,455,691 of CM021104.1, read as the reverse complement.
ATTATGATACATTTGTGAATTTCATCTAATAATTGATAGGTCTCACTTCATTCTCAATATAAAAAATTAAACTCTTTCCACCTTGACTTAATTTTATAGGTTGTTTTGAGAAGGATGTGATTTATTTCACTCTGAGGGGATTTCATATGATAAATTAACTAAAACCTTCCATAGGGAAGGTGAAATAATACCCAATATAGTCATTGGGAAGGTAAGTAGGATAAATTAAATTAATTAGTTAAGGAAATCTTGTAGAGCATTGGAATATTACGATAATGTTGATGATTAAATAATTCATGTGCAGAAGTCCCAATATGGAACTATTGGAGAGCATAGTATGTGAATGTTGAATCATTATGATATAGCATAGAGGAGGAATTGGATGCAAATTTATTAGGACATGTATTTTACCATTTTAGTTAATGGTTGATAAATATAATAGGGGAGTGGGGGTGTTAATGTGTCATGACCTCATCCATCTAATATGAAAACACTTTTTTTTGAAGAAACTAGATATAGAAAATAAATGGAAAAAATACCTAAAGGAGAAGTAAGAAAATAAAATAAAAGTATAAAATAATCTATAAAAAATATTAGTATAGCCCAAGGATACCCATCATTTAATCCAAAAAATTTAGAAGAGCCAATTTAGAGTGGATTAAAACCTTCAACACTAAATATTCCACCTCCAAAGAAAAAAATGATACAAAAAATAGCTAAAAGGAAGAGGAAATAGTCTTTCTCTAGTGCTAAGGTATCATGTGTATAAATTACAATATGTATTTATAATATAAATAGTCATTCAACCATCTGATGAAAGTACCATGATGTTAGAATGAATATAATAATTATAATTAATATAATATTTCCATATGAATTACCACCACCCCTTACCATTAATCAAGGTCTATTTATTGAAATTTCATGAACCATGTACATGCCATCTTGCACTACAATCAAATAGTATCCATGGATTAAAGTAGTAGAGATAAATAATACAATAAAATAGTATCTATGGATTAAAGTAGTAGAGATAAATACCTAATTAATCCTAGCTAGTTATATAACATATGCCCATCCCCTTGAACATCACCATTCCTCTAAGAATCATTGCATGTACTCCAAAAAAGCTACAAATTCTCCCTCACTATCATACACATTGCAAGTGGCATGCCTATAATTACGTGATTGTGATTTCTCCTCCAAATGAAATTCAATTGGGAATATATCAATATTTGAATAAGTAGCCCTCCATGATAAACTATTAAAATTGAAACTTGTCACAAAATCCTACAACTTATTACAACATATTTACCAATCTATAACAAGCTAAATTTCCACATGAACATATAGGAAAGTTCATCACCTTCCACCATTATGAAAAACATCAAGAACTATCT
>CM021104.1:537435615-537454191 GCA_007115665.2 Sequoiadendron giganteum | reverse complement strand
ATTATTACACTAGCATAAGTTAACTTAGGTTCTAATTAATCATATTAGTCCTAAGTTGCATTTCATCATTTAATAAAATTGTTGAGATAAGATTCCCTTCTAGAAGATGAGTTGTCTTTTCTAGAACTTATCTCTATCTTGTTATCATTCCCTAGGTAGTTGGTTAGGGTTTCTTGTTGTCTCATGAAGTGTGATTTGAACACTTGGTAACATCCTTTGCATTCTAGGTTTAGCACTTGCCTATATAATCAGACATATGTACTCTTTGTAAAATATCCATCTATCTATCAATCTGATAGATCATAATAGAATCTCTATTTGAATGCCATTATCATACTTTCTTTATGGTTGAATATTTCTTCTTGGCAAAGGTCCTCCATTGAAGATTGTATTGCAGCTTCATCAAGGACACCTGTGCATCCATCATTCCAACATGGTATCAAAGCTATTCCAGTGAAGGTTCATCCTAGGATCAAGAAAGTTTGGCTAGTGAGATTCTTTGGCAAGCAAGGGTTTGTTGCAAGCCATTTTTTATTGGAGTTGTCATCATATTTGCTTCAAAAATCTAGTTTTCACTCATTTTCAAGAAAAACGATTTCTGTATGTTGTAACCAGCGTCAAAATCTGAACTGGGTATCTTTTAGATTTTCAATATCTTACATAGATCTAGAGAAAATCGTAGTCTAAAAAGTGTCAGGCATCATTTTTCTCCTCACTGAAGGTTAAAAAAAATAAAAGTTTCATCTTCTACTTGTTGGATCAAGAAATGATTTCTAGGTTTTATTTCTAGCATCAAAATATTTCTGACTTTTTATTTTTGTTTACAAAAAATGAGTAGATTTTCCATAAATCAAATTAGAAATAAACATTTTTGCTAGAAAACCCATTTCTTGTAGGCTAAATTCAATTTTTTGAAATATTCATAATTTTTGGCCACGATGTCCATTTTTGGCAAACGAGATATTGATGGAAAGCTTGTTTTGAGCACTTCATAGTGGTGTAGGCCATTTTTTCAGATTTAGTCATCTATACAAATTTGAGGTTATTTTTCATCATGGAGACAGATGTGAACATTGGTTTGCGCATGCACTCTTTTTTATTTTCTGTTTATGCATATTTAGGCATTCTCTCCTTTTGCAATCATTGGGTATTGTAATAAATGAATTGATATAAAGTTCCATCAGCGGAGTTTCTTGCATAATAATCTGATTAGAGTGTGCATGGACTTTGATCTTCATTGTGTTTTGATGACAACTCGCATGGGTTGCAATCTGGTTTCTTAGTTTCTTTTGGGCATATTTTGTCTTAGCTTGACACATATCAGATTCATATCGGTTCACACTTTAGATTGAGAGTCTATGGTTAATGATTTGCATTGGATCCATCTTAGTTTGAGGGCCACTAAATTTGTGGTTAATGTTCCTAAGTCTTTATGGTACTTGTTCCCATGGAAAAGCTTTAGTCTCAGTTTGACATCGGCATCGAGATTCACGGCTTCTAGATTCTGTCATCTTCTTTTCATCTACTGTTGCTTTATGGATTTCAGGGTTGTTCTAGTTTGGTGTTTTCGAGTGTTCCATGGCATCAGGTCTGCTATTGCATTATTATGATTCCGATATGGTTTCTTGTAGACAGAATTATCTTTCTTTGCTTGTCGGATTATGGTTATAGTGTTACTCCATAGTGTCCTTCCAGTGCTTCTTTGTTGCAGCCATCTCATTGTATGGGGGGGTTGTCCCACTACGTTTTCCTTCTCTACCTCATTATTGCATTTGTATATGGGTACCTGATCAGGCCTTGTTGCTTGGACCCATTCATGCTTTCTTGCATTCATCTTAGTTTTAGGTGCATGCTTATCTAGTCTCCCTAAGTTGCACTTACGGGGGGTGTTAGTGTAATTAATTAACTATTACACTAGCATAAGTTAACTTAGGTTTTAATTAATCATATTAGTCCTAAGTTGCATTTCATCATTTAATAAAGTTGTTAAGATAAGATTATCTTCTAGAAGATGAGTTGTCTTTTCTAGAACTTATCTCCATCTTGTTATCATTCCCTAGGTAGTTGGTCAGGGTTTCTTGTTGTCTCATGAAGTGTGATTTGAACACTTGGCAACATCCTTTGCATTCTAGGTTTAGCACTTGCCTATATAATTAGACATATGTACTCTTTGTAAAATATCCATCTATCTATCAATCTGATAGAACATAATAGAATCTCTATTTGAATGCCATTATCATACTTTCTTTGTGGTTGAATATTTCTTCTTGGCAAAGGTCCTCCATTGAAGATTGTATTGCAACTTCATCAAGGACACCTATGCATCCATCATTCCAATAGTTTTGAAAATGATGAACAGAGCATAGAACTCTCGATGGTAGCTCTTGGCTGAAAATTTGGAATTTGAAAGGTTCAGGGAGGATAAGATCCAATTTTAGCATCTGGATCGAAGTCCGTTTTTAAATCGGAGGAGCGCTTGGATGTTCCGAAAACAAGAGGCCGAAATGTCATTCTGAAAATGTTGTTTTGAAAACGTCGAATAGATAATGGAACTCCAGATGGTATCTCTGGGCTGCAAATTTGGAATTTGAAAGGTACAAGGAGGATAAGATCCAATTTTAGCATCTGGGTCAAATTCCTTTTTCAAATCAAAGGAGCGCTTGGATGTTGCAAAAACAAGAGGTCTGAAAGTCATTCTAGAAATGTTGTTTTGAAAATGGTGAACAGAGCATGGAACTTCAGATGGTATCTCCCTCCTAAAAATTTGGAATTTGAAAGGTCCAAGGAGGATAAGATCCAATTTTAGCATCTAGGTCGAAGTCTATTTTCAAATCGGAGGAGCGCTTGGATGTTTCAGAAACAAGAGGTCGAAATGCCATTCTGGAAATGTTGTTTTGAAAACAGCGAACAGAGCATGGAACTCCGGATAGTATCTCCTAGCTAAAAATTTGGAATTTTAATGGTCCAAGGAGAATAAGATCCAATTTTAAGCATCTGGGTCGAAGTCTATTTTCAAATCAAAGGAGCGCTTGGATGTTCCGAAAATAAGAGGTCAGAATGTCATTCTGGAAATGTTGTTTTGAAAATGACGAACAAAGCATTGAAATCCGGATGGTATCTCCCAGCTGCAAATTTAGAATTTGAAATGTCGAAGGAGGAGAAGATCCAATTTTAGGATCTGTGTCGAAGTCCGTTTTCAAATCGAAGGAGCGCTTGGATGTTCCAGAAACAAGAGGTTGGAATGTCATTCTGAAAATGTTGTTGTAGGAATGCTATTTTGAAATTTTTTACAACTTCACTTGGGCACAAAAAAATATCCCAAATCCATAGGAAACCTGTCTCCAAATTCAAAAATTAAGGAAAAAGAAGAACCAAGCAACCGAGAAGGCGAAGCCCGAAAAACCCAAGACAGCCATTTTTTAAATTTAGGGGCAAAATATGGTTAGCCAAAAATGAGACTTTGAAGGGCGCATTGACCAACTAGGACACAAAAATGAGGGGCACATAAAACAAGGTGGGAGCAAAGTAGCCTACCAGGAGCAAAAAAAGAGGGTCCTTGCCTATGGCGAGGCGTGTGTGCAAAATATAAACAACAGTCTCGAAGTGTAGTTTCAGTATTTTGTGAACAAGTTTTGAGGTACGCATTGATCTGCTATGAAGGATCTAGTTATGCACTTTTAAGGTATGTTGTTGCATGTTGGAGGAATCTAAATTCAAATTTTCAAGCCTTTAAGTCCTTTGTAGCTGAAGTTAGAGTTGACAGAGTATCAAACTTGGTAATGGTAGAGTTACAATGGCAGAGTACATGATTGGAATGCTCTTCATTCCACTACGGATGAATATTTTGTTGTGCAGATTTGAGTAAGTGTTTGTGAATTTCAGTAGTGTATATGCTCCAAGTGGAAAGTTTTTTGGTGGTCCACATGTCAAGTTATGAATGAATATTTGGTTCATTTTATTGTTGCTTCACCAAAAATGCTGACCTAAAGAGTTTGAGGTAGTTTGGAATTAAATAATGTATGGATCAGAATTATGAGAGTAATTATAGGTCATGTTGACCTATTTTTATGTGTCACAGTTTTTGGATTATTTTGTAAAGTGTGTGTGTGGTTGTGTTTTAAGCTGATAGGTTATTGTCTTGCACAATACATCTAATTAGGCCGACCTAATTGATGTTTTTGTTAGTTGTGGTATTTTGTTAGTTGTGGTATATATATACAAGGTTAATTCCTTGTGTGGTGATGCAAGATGTGAGATAATTAAGTTTTTGTGTGAGATTTGGTGTAGAGTATTGTGAGTTTTGATTAGGGAGAAGTATGAAGTGTGTTAAGTCAATTTTTTGAGCCTAGTTGGAACTATCTTCAACATGTTGTAGACATATTGTAATCAGTTCAATATTTGGTAGTGAGCCACCCTCTTTTCTTTTCTAGAAGTGAACCATTTCCTTCTATTCTTTAGATAGTGAGTCCTCCAAACAGTGAGTCCACTTGATAGTGAGCCATTTTGTAATATCTTGTAATTAGTTATAATATATTGTGAGCTAATCCTTGTTGTGTTTTTTCCCTTTTTGGGTTTTCCACGTAAATATAGTGTTATTGTGTTCTTTGATTTGATGCATGCTTTCTATTTTCCTTTTCATTAATGAAGTCTTAATATTATGCATTGAATGAATATTAAAAGTTGATGAAGTTAATGAATTTTAGTGAATATTGATTCACCCCCTCTCTTAGTATTCTAGGTGTTCAACAAATCTATACTTTAATCTCTGAGAAAACATTAATAGATGTTCTTCATTGTAACTTATTATCCTTTGTTTTGATGAAATAAAATTAAGATGGACAAAATACTAAGGATTTTCACATAATTTAATTTTTTTATATTTGCAATAGTTTGTAGTTAGCACTATAAAATTGCATGGGGATCTTTTTGTCTTTTGTTGAATTCATAGTTAGGAGCTCTTTGAGGTTATACCATGGTATATGGAGGATTAATTTGGAGATCTAACATTTTTAAGTGTTTTCAATATAGCTCTTTATATTTAAACTAGGACTCTCTGAGATACACAACATTGTCTATATAGGGGTCATTGGGAGATCAAACAGTTTTTATTGTTTGCATTATATTTTTGTACATTTTTAGGTTTAAATATTTCTTAATTTATTTTCTTGGAATTTATTGGCATTTGATTAATAAAATGGCCTATAAAATAAGGTAAATTATAAGTTTTCTCATATTCTCTATTTTGGTCACATCTGGCATAGTTCAACTATGTCCCTTACAATAATTTTTAACTCTTGTTGACAAGAGGGTATGGTTAATGTTTTTACTCTATTTGGAGTAGTTGTGAGTTGGACGATTAAAAGGAAGTAGATAAAAAATTGTACTTAAACTATTAAATATAAGTACATGGCAACACCATATGATTGCAAATAAGTTGTGTTGTTAAAAACACTATGTAACAATATTGGATTTAAGTCATATATTATTAAATTATGATTCATAGAGTGCAATTTATTTGGTAGATAATTTTTTTACCATTCTTAAGCTAAACATGTGGGTGTATAATATCATTTTATTAAGGAGATGGGTGAATTAAGGAAAGTAAAAATTGAGGATACTAACACTTAAGAATATGCTACTGATTCTTTAAAAAACCTATGAATACTACAATTATTTTATGGTACAAGGATGAGATGGATTTATCTCTATCTTACACATGAGGTTAACTTCTAGGGATTTTATAATTTCTCTTACAATGGATAGCATTGAGAGATAATCTTAGAAATTTTGTGTTTTATTCAGTTATAGATAGTTCTTGATGTTTTTCATAATGGTGGAAGGTGATGAACTTTCCTATATGTTCATGTGGAAATTTAGCTTGTTATAGATTGGTAAATATGTTGTAATAAGTTGTAGGATTTTGTGACAAGTTTCAATTTTAATAGTTTATCATGGAGGGCTACTTATTCAAATATTGATATATTCCCAATTGAATTTCATTTGGAGGAGAAATCACAATCACGTAATTATAGGCATGCCACTTGCAATGTGTATGATAGTGAGGGAGAATTTGTAGCTTTTTTGGAGTACATGCAATGATTCTTAGAGGAATGGTGATGTTCAAGGGGATGGGCATATGTTATATAACTAGCTAGGATTAATTAGGTATTTATCTCTACTACTTTAATCCATAGATACTATTTTATTGTATTATTTATCTCTACTACTTTAATCCATGGATACTATTTGATTGTAGTGCAAGATGGCATGTACATGGTTCATGAAATTTCAATAAATAGACCTTGATTAATGGTAAGGGGTGGTGGTAATTCATATGGAAATATTATATTAATTATAATTATTATATTCATTCTAACATCATGGTACTTTCATCAGATGGTTGAATGACTATTTATATTATAAATACATATTGTAATTTATACACATGATACCTTAGCACTAGAGAAAGACTATTTCCTCTTCCTTTTAGCTATTTTTTGTATCATTTTTTTCTTTGGAGGTGGAATATTTAGTGTTGAAGGTTTTAATCCACTCTAAATTGGCTCTTCTAAATTTTTTGGATTAAATGATGGGTATCCTTGGGCTATACTAATATTTTTTATAGATTATTTTATACTTTTATTTTATTTTCTTACTTCTCCTTTAGGTATTTTTTCCATTTATTTTCTATATCTAGTTTCTTCAAAAAAAAGTGTTTTCATATTAGATGGATGAGGTCATGACACATTAACACCCCCACTCCCCTATTATATTTATCAACCATTAACTAAAATGGTAAAATACATGTCCTAATAAATTTGCATCCAATTCCTCCTCTATGCTATATCATAATGATTCAACATTCACATACTATGCTCTCCAATAGTTCCATATTGGGACTTCTGCACATGAATTATTTAATCATCAACATTATCGTAATATTCCAATGCTCTACAAGATTTCCTTAACTAATTAATTTAATTTATCCTACTTACCTTCCCAATGACTATATTGGGTATTATTTCACCTTCCCTATGGAAGGTTTTAGTTAATTTATCATATGAAATCCCCTCAGAGTGAAATAAATCACATCCTTCTCAAAACAACCTATAAAATTAAGTCAAGGTGGAAAGAGTTTAATTTTTTATATTGAGAATGAAGTGAGACCTATCAATTATTAGATGAAATTCACAAATGTATCATAATTATATTACTCAAACTTCTATAGGAATCCCATCCACCTTAACACCTTGAAAATTATTGTAACCCCCTCTTTCTCTAGAAAATAATTCATAAAAAAGTTTCCACCTTTCATTTCTATGTTTTTTTCTACTTTAAATGGAAAGGTTATGAAATATTGAGAGAATTGAAGAACAAAAAAATGTATGATGAGTATTTAATTTATTTTTTGTGCAAGAAACAAATGAAAAAAAATATTCAAAGAAGACTAGTATAAGCATTTAGAAGTAATAATTAATTTGAGAAATCATGAGTATGTATTTTAGTAGGCTATATGAACATTTCAAAAATTTATAGATTGGGGTACTTAAGTGGATTTATTTAGAGATAAAATAAATTATAATTATATTTAATACTAGAAATAGGATATGTAACTAGACATAATTTTTTTCCCATGTGTCATCATACCAATGTTTGTGTTAAGAGTGAAGATATACAACTCTAAAATTTTAGAATGTAGCCTAGTATTTGAAAAGATAAAGTGTACACACACTTTGTAGTATGAACGTAGGGGTGATTGTAAGAATTGAAAGAAAAGAGAAACCTCTAAAGAAAATAGAATCTAGAGTTACTATTGAATTGATGAATTTTAGGTTTTTTTGAAGTGAATGATATCAAGAGTTGTTTAATTTAATGGTGGTGTTTCTATTTCAAATGAGGGCCTAGATATACATAATTTAAAAATACATGGGTTGGGTACATTATGAATTGCAAGTCAAAAAACACAATTTTTTTGAAACACAACACATTTTGAAGCCTCTTATTTGTCACAAGAAATTCATTGCTATACATATATGTGTCTTTATTTCAAATGACAACATCATTTCATGATATTGTGTTTGGGAATTAAAAAATGTAGGATTCAAAACACATTGTAATTTGTAACTTGCACTTCACATGGTACCCAAAACACACTGTGTTTTGTAGCTTCTAATGTGGAAAATTAAATCCAATTTACCCAATAACATGAATAATGTTGTTATTTAAATTGTAGACCTAGATATATATAGTTTAAAAAATATGGGTTAGGTATGTTGTGAATTGTAGGTTAATAAAAATAGTGTGTTTTGAAACACACCATATTTTGAAACCTCTTATTTCTCATAATAAATTCATAATGATACAATTCTAGGTCTCCATTTCAAATAACATCATTTCATGACAATGTGTTTCAATAAAAAAAATTGCAGGTTTAAAAACACAATGTGATTTGAAACTTGCACTTCACATGGTACTCAAAACACACTGTGTTTTGTAACTTCTAGTGGAAAAGTATATCCAATTTACCCAATAAAAATAACAAGATCTTCCCTACCTACAACTCCTCCCCAAGATCTCCACCCTTGAGATTTGAACAAGTAGAATGAAATAACTCACAACCCACTATGTTTTTCCAACCTACGATTATTTTTCTTCTTTATTTTTCCGTCATATGAGGAAATTGTAATGCAAATTTTACTATAAGTAACAGTTGTGGTAAATTTTGAAGGTACCTTTCATTACATTCATACTTTTTAAATAATAAAATATTTTCATTACAATCATCCTATCTATGTATAATTGGAGGTTGAAAAATAGTGGGTGTTATGAAACCTACAACCGACATACTATTGTTAATATATCTACATGTAACAACACAATTGATTAGTCACCCCTTAGCTCAATTTGGTTAGTTTTATGTTGCCCATAGCCATAAATCCTCCCCAAACTCTCCACCCTTGAGCTTTGAACAAGAAGAATCAAATAAATCACAACCCACTATGTTTTCCAACTTGTAGTTATTTTATGCATATATTTTTTTATCAAATGAAAAAACTGAAATGCAATTTTCACTCTAACTAATAGTTGTGGTAAATTTGGAAGGTGACTTCCATTGTATTTTTTTCTATCTAAATAACATTTTTTTCATTATAATCATATTGTCTATGTATAATTGTAGGTTGGAAAAAATTGGGTGTTATGAAATTTTTGAATCACATATTGTTGTAAAATCCTCTACACGTAACAGTCCAATTGGTTAGTCACCCCTCAACTCAATTTGGTTAATTTTATGTATCCCCCACCTGCAACTCCTCCCTAAACTCTCCTCCCTTGAGATTTGAAGAAGAACAATGAACTAACTCACAACCCACTATGTTTTTCAAACCTTTGATTATTTTGTGCATTTATTTTTCCATCATATGAGAAAATTGAAACACAATTTTTACTCTACGTTACAAATGTGGTAAATTTTGAAGGTGTATTTTATTAAATTTGTACTCTATAAATAAAATTTTTTTTTGTTACATTCATACTATTTTATAAAACTATAAGTTGTAAAACACTCGATGTTATTAAAACTACAACCCACATACTATTATAAAACCCTTTACACATAAAAACCCAATTGGGTAGTCACCCCTCAAGTCAATTTGGTTATTTTTATGTATTCCCCACCTACAACTCCTCCCTAATCTCTCCACCCTTGAGCTTTGAAAAAGAAGAATGAAATAATTCAAAACCCACTGTATTTTTCCATCCTATGATTATTTTTTGTATTTATTTTTCCATCATATGAGGAAATTAAAACATATTTTTTACTCTAACTAATAGTTTTGGTAAATTTTGAGGGTGCCTTTCATTACATTCATATTATCTAAATAACAATTTTTTTCATTACAATCATAATGTCTATGTATAATTGGAGGTTGGAAAACACTAGGTGTTATGAATTCTGCAATCCACATATTGTTGTAAAACCCTCTACACTTAATAACCCAATTGGTTAGTCACCCCTCAAGTCAATTTGGTTAGTTTTATGTATTCCCCACCTGCAACTCCTCCCCGAGCTCTCTACCCTTGAGCTTAGAGCTAGAAGAATGAAATCACTCTCAACCCACAGTATTTTTTCAACCTATGATTATCTTGTGCATTTTATTTTTCATCATACGAGGAAATTGAAACATGATTTTTACTCTGAGTAACAATTGCGGTAAATTATAACAATTAAGCTTACTAAAAATGACTTCGCATCGAGGAGAAAAATGGAAGCTCAACGGTCAATTCTCTAACAATGATAGGAAATTATGTGGGCCTTTAGGCTATGGTAGATAGTCGTTGAACCTGTATAGACCTATGCATCATGAATACATTAAAAAAATCCAACCATGTTTTATCAGGCATAGGTTTTCAAAACCTAACTGGCCTTCTTTTGGCCCATAGAGGAATTTTCTTTGGGAGAGACAACCAAGACTTGACATATGTAAAGAAGATATTCAATATAAGGAACCAGGAGATAAGCAATAGGGTTTTGTTCCACCCCCTAATGAAGGTGATTTTTTTTTTTTGAATAGAAAGTATAAGGAGGCAAAAGAAAATTACATATCCTTGAAAGAAGATGCAGAGCAATATCATCGGGACAGGCAACAAATAAGAGCATAAACAAGCTTGGTAGAGAGAAATAAGTTCAAGAGAGATCCCTTCAATCCAAATGAGCCTGAGTATAGGCCCATAAAAGACAGGGCTAGAGCCTATGACTCCCAGGATCAAAGAAGTTATGCTACAAGGAACCCTAGGGTGGATTTGTGCTATCGAAACAAGATAGAAAATAGCAATCAAGGGAATTTGATAAAGAAGATTTCAAAGAAAAAATTCCAAGGTAATTTCTACAAGAATCAAACAATGCAATAACCTTAGAATGTGGAGATTCATAAACAAACATAGGAGCATAAAGATATTCCATGAAGGAGTGCAAGCAACCCACTAGCGGGTTTGCAAGGAAATTTTCCATCTATGTTGACTTCCTCAAAAAATGAAGCAAAGAAAGTAGGGCTGCAAGATCAACCTTATTGTCAAAAAGGGATTACTCAAAGGAGAAATGGGGATCCATCTACAAATATGAAAAAAAGTGTGACAACTCCCAAATGTAGGAAAAAAGAAAAGAAGAAGGCAAAGAAGAGTAAAAAGAGAAAGTCAGTTCCATAATGGTAGTGTAAAGAGAATCTAGGTGCCCTGGAAAGTAATCTTCTGGGGAAAGGAAAAAACACAAGAGAGGGTGGTTGCATAAGTTGGTAGCCATTACTTTCTTAGAAGAGATGTTGCTGCCACAAATTCAAGATTTGCGTAATTGAGCTTTAATAGATAAGTTTTGGCAACTTTCTCTCGATCTTAACAAGTTGCAAGATTTAATCTTTGAGGAATGGGAAGGGCCATCAAATTTTTTTATTTGGATAATGTAAGGGGAATTTTTATTGTAATTTTTCAAGAGAAGATTCAGAGAGATTCTATTTATAAAGTTAAATCATGGATTTATAAGAGGTCAGGTATGTACTTACAACCCTAGGTCCTTAATTTTAAGCCTAAAATTCTAACAATTAATTTTTTCCCATCCTGGATTCAATTAAGGGATCTTTCCCTAGAATATAGAGATTTTCCTCTAATTGAAGCTATGGAAAACAAGATAGGGATATTCCTTAACCATGATAAAAAAAAATTCAAAAATCCCTCAAAACTAGTCAGGGTATGTGTCCTGTTAGATGTTGCAAAGGAATTATTGGAGCGCATCATGTTGAACTCTAAGATGGGATATGGGAGAAAAATATCTTAGTTGAAATGCCTGAGAATTTCTACTTCAATTGTCATGATATTGTTCACCCTATTTCACCTTGTCAGTTTGTGGATGATTCAATGCTTAATCCACAGGCATATGGGAGGTTTAATGGGGACGCTGGTCAAATAAGTAATCCAAGCAATGGGGGAAGGGATATTTCAAGTGTGGAATATTCAACTAAGCTCACATAGGAAAGTGAAGATTTCCCATCTACACTTCCACGAGGCACTTCTATAAGGGAAACCTGTAATCAAACTTGTTTTGGAGAGGGAAATAGCATGAAATTTTCAACTGGTTTGGTTACACAGAGTCTTTCCACTACTTTTTTTGATAATTTTATTGTGTTCATAAGTCATTTGGAGGGAAATAGCATGAAATTCTCCATTGAACTGATCACACATGGTATTTCCACCACTTCTAGTGAAAATGATAGTGTGTGCATAAGCCATCGGGATGGGGGTTTCATAATTTCTCTAAATAAGCATCTCCAATAGAACTTAGGGATTCATTTAGTCAATGGTTTTGTACATGGTTTGGATCTATATAGCCCTGCTTATAAGCCAGTATCATATTGTCAAGTGGAAGACATAGTAAATCAATTGATGTATAATGGATTTCCCTTGGAGACTAACCAAGTGCATTATCTTTGTCTTGATAATGGAAATCAAGAAGGATTTCTACTTGAGGAGAGGGACCATCTGTTTAATCATGGGTATTTGGAAGATTTCATCAACAAGGTTCTTTCTTTTGTAGGATATCAAATGATAGAAGAAATTTCAGTAGAAGTTTTAAATGAGGAGAGTAGTTTGGGAGTAAGGCATAATGAGAATCTTCTTTTTTTGAGTGGGAATCTTAAGGATCAAATGGATGAGCAATTGAAATTTGAGCTCTTGCAATTATCAGAGACAACTATGGTTACTGAGGATTCAGAAATAAAAAGTTCCATTGTTGAGTATGATTACTCCCAGTCTCTTTCTATAATGCAATCTCCAAGTGTAAACCCTAGTTTAGTCAAATCCCCAGGGAAGCGGGGGAGAAAGTCTCATGTTACCAGATAGAAGGAGGAAATTTTTGTTGGTATTCAAACCACCCTAGACTCTACTTTGTTGGCATCCATAAACAAATGTCTGAGGAGAGCATGCTGCTCTCCCCAGCCACAATGAAGATTCTCTCATGGAATGTCAAGGGTGTCAATGCCCTTGACAAAAAATCTCAAATCAAGCAGCAATTGGATGCTTGTGGAGTGGATATAGTGGTATTGCAAGAAAAAAAAACCTCAAAGGCAACGTATGAATCATCAATTCAAAAATGGAAGGCCTGGAAATCTATGCATTCCCTAGCATAGGGTGCCTCGGGAGGTCTCTTAATTTTTTGGAATCCAAAAGCAATGGTTGTTGAGTCAATTCAAAATGAGAAGCACTGGAAATTGGTCAAATTCATCCATTTTGAGTTATGATTCTTGCTAGGTAATATCTATGCACCAATAAATACAGGAGACAAAAAGAAATTATGGGATAGGTTAATAGATATGTTGGAAAAAAATTTAGACTTGAAGATGTTACTTTCTAGAGATTTTAATGCAATCACCAGTCTGAAAGAGAAGAAAGGAGGTATGCTTCCCCCTCAAAGGGTTATGGATTATTTTTCTTCATTCATTAAAGATAATGTGTTAATAGACATCATCCCACAAAATGGGAGCTTCACATGGACAAATAAAATGCAAGGTTTTTTGTAGATTGTGGAAAGATTAAACATATTTTTGGAAACATCCAATTGATTTATGGTTAGGAAGCCTCTCACATTCCAAATTCTTCCCTTAGTAGGATCAAATCATTTTTCTATTGACTTAAGCATTGAAGGGAAAGGACAACAGGGAAAAATAAAATCCTCTTTTAAATTTTAGGGGATGTGGTTTAGGCACTATAAATACTTGGATTTATTAAGATAGTGGTGGTCAAGTGCACCTTTTGCCAAGGGTTTGCAGATGTTTCAATTAAACAATAAACTATGCTACATCAGGGAGCAGATAAAAATATGGAATAAAAATGTGTTTAATAATATCTTCCAAGAGAAAGAGCAGATTTACAAGCAGTTGGTTGAGATCAATAATATAATAATTCAGAATGGGATGGATGAAAAAATCTATGAATCCCAAAAACAATTGTAGGCGGAAAGGGTAGAGTTGTTAGCAAGGGAGGAAATATAGTGGCGTGAAAAGTTGAGAGAGTTGTGGCTTCGAGAAGGGGACAAGAACACAAAGTTTTTTCATGAATCAACTCAAGTAAATATGTCTTTTAATTATGTATTTTCCATTAAATCTTCGTTGTCAAGAGAATTCTTGACAAAGGAAGAAGATATTCAGGAGGAAGGAGTAATATTTTTTGCTAATCTATTGGCGACCCCTATGAACAAGTTAGTTTCTACTACTAAGGATGTTGAGGAGCTTCTTGGGAATATTCTTGTGATTTTCCATCAAGAGGATAATGATCAATTGTTGAAACCCTTTACACTTGAGGAAATTAAGAATTTTTGTTTTTTCCCTCCCACTTGATAAAGCATCAGCTCTAGATGGCTTCAATAGGTTATTTTTTCAGAAATGTTGGGATTTTGTAGGTTTTGATGTATTGTTAGCAGTAGAATAATCCAAGAAGTCAAGGTCAATGCTAAAAAAATTTAACACAAATCACATTGTTGTTATTCCTAAAGTCAAAGATACAAAATTATTTCCAGATTTCAAGACAATCTCTTTATGCAGCACTATATACAAAATCTTCACCAAATCCATTTATCTTAGGTTGCAGCCTCTTATACCAAAAATAATATCTCAGGAGCAGGGTGGTTTTTTTCTAGGCAAGGAGACTCTGGAAGGGGCACTTATAGCACACGAAATTATGCACTCAATTAAAACCAATGTTTTGTCCACTTTTGTTATCAAGATGGACATGATGAAGGCATACGATAGGGTTGATTGGGAATTATTGATGCAGGTCCTCCATAGTTTTGGGCTTTCTCAGAAATGGTGTAAATTTTTGTGCTTGTTAGGAGCTAACTTTTATGTGCTAATTAATGGAACTCCAGTGGGTTTATTTGGTTCTACTCAAGGAGTGAGGTAGGGAGACCCACTCTCCCCTTTCCTATTCATTATCATGGATGAAGCTTTAAGTAGAACAATCACAAAAGTGCATGAACAAGGGATTTGGTAGGGGGTCAACATTCCAAATACTTCAATATAGGCCACACACTCCTTATTTGTAGATGATACCTTACTGTTTGCTAAATCTTCTTTATTGGAGGCAAAACAAGTAAAACAATTGCTTGAAAAATACACTTCTACTTCAGGAGAAAAGATAAATGCCTCTAAATTAAAAATTTGTATCTTTAATAATTCCACATTTGTTTCAAAAAGACTAGTAAATTTTCTAGTATTTCAAGAAGTAGAGCTTCCAAGTGCACATTTAGGCATTCTTTTCTTTTCAAGGATAGTGAAATTACAACATTGGCAGAAGGTTTTAGATAGGATAAAATCCAAAATTTTAGCTTGGAAGGAAAGGTGGTTGTCCTTTTCTGGCCGAATCCTTCTAATAAAATCAATCTTGGCAGCAATTCATAACTATTTTATGGTTGTCTTGAAGGCTCCAAAAGGTATTGTACAACAAATTGAGAAGCTCATTAAGTGTTTCCTGTGGAGAGGAAATATGGATGATTCAAGAAATATCCCTTTGATATCCTTGGGAAATTTGTTCACAAATAAGAATAATGGGGGAGCTGGCATGCATAACTTGTCTACAAGAAATTTAGAACTAGGAGGTAAATTAGTTTGGTGCATGTACCAAAATCCAAGGTTGAGATGGTGCTCTCTCATGCAAGGGAAATATTTGGATAGTGAAAATCCAAATAGAATTTTAACCATTTCAAACCCTCTAGATGGATCTGTGATGTGGAAGTTTTTGATTACTTGTAGGGAGGTAATCCTTCCATATTTGACATGGGAGGTTTACAATGGGAAAAGTGTGCATTTTTTGTATTATTCATGGAATGGATTTCCACCCCTATATTCAATTCAAGATCTATCCTCAGTACAACAATTTTTCTCTACATTATGGGGGAGTCAATTGAAGGATTATATAGACAACATTGATCCTCTTTCTGGCATAATTGCTTGGAAATATTTTTCTTCCCCTCTCATAACTTCCAATCAGAAAAGTATGATTTTAAAACATATGCAAGAGAGGGTTGTGGTCTTATAAGGAGCATTAGACAGAATATTATGGGCACCTTCAAAGGATGGGAATTACACAATTAAGCAAGGTTATAAGTCCCTAACACTTTCAAAGGCTCATTCCCAATCACATAGAGCGTATTCTTTTTGTTGGAAACTTTACATGGTTAGCTCTTTGCAAAATAATATTAACAAGTGATAGATTGAGAAAACTTGGATTGGTTGAATTGTTCAAGTGTGTTCTTTGTCAAGCAATCAATGAAACTATTAACCACTTATTTTTGGAATGTTCTTGGGCACAAAAATGTTGTAAATTTGTCAAATCAAAATTGAATGTTTCTTTTCCATTGCCACCCACTCTATGGGATTTATTTACTGCCTGGCCTATTTTATATAAGTCCTCCTTTTCTTGTATTTGGAGAGTAGTACCTTCCCTAGTATTTTGGAGCTTGTGGTGGGAGAGAAATAAAAGGATATTTAGGTAGAAATCCCAATCAGTTAGGAAAGTAATAGACAAGATTGAGAAAACAATCTATGAGGTTGTAGTTGCATATGTTCAAAGGCATAAGAATGTATCCTCAGTGTTCTCAAATTGGGATACTTGGATACTTCAAAATTGGAAAGCAATACACCTCCCTTTTAAATGCTCTCAAAATATTGAGTTGCAAAATAAAATTGATAAAAGCAAAGTAATATGGCATCCTCCTTCAAAGGATTTTTCTAAGTTTGATTTTGATGGGGCTTCAAGGGGAAACCTAGGAGTGTCTGCAGCTAGAATAGTCATCAGAAATTGGAAAGGTTCACTCCTAGCAGCTAAGGCAGTCTATCTCTCAAATTGCACTAATAACATGGTAGAAATTATTGCTTTGCTTTATGGCCTGCAAGTTGCAAAGGCTATGAATATTCATAGTTTACACATTGAGGGGGATTCTTTGATAATAATCAATGCTTGCAAAGAGATACAGATCCATAATTGGAAGCTTAAGCATATTTTGTCTAATTTTTGGCATATCCTAGATTCTTTTGAGGAAGTTCATATATCGCACTCATACAGAGAAGGTAAAAAATTAGCTAACAGAGTTGCAAACATGGGTTATGATGGTGAAAATTTTGAGGTCATTGGGAATAGGAGGCTAATAGATAATTTTCCTCACTTGATAGCTCTAGCTAATGAGGATGGGGATTTAAAGCAATTCTTAAAAATCACGCATCAGGGAGCAAGCTTAGAGGGTTGAAGTGGAGAGTGTCATTGTTTTTTCAGTTGGTGTGACAAAAAGGATGTGAGATGTGAAGGAAAGTTTCGTTGCGCTAGCTTTCCAACAAGGACAGATGAGGTGGTTTGTTCTTGTTAGGGGATGAATTATGTTTAATGATTATGACCCTTCATCATCAAGTGTTGGTGGATTTGAAAGTTGTATTGCATGCATCGATTATATTAGTCATGTCACTCCTTGTACAGGTTGGTCGAGCAAGTCTTCTTTAATGATTGTTGTATGGAGAATGATTATAGCCATTCGATATCAAGATGTTTGTGGAGTTGATAGGCTCACCTCAAGCATAGAATACAACAACTGCATCCTCCATTGAAAAAGTGTTGGCACATCACAAAATGAGGTTGCTAATCAGTTTTCCACATGCTTCACCACAAGTGAACCTTGAACCTATATCTAATTTTGTAGCCATGATACAACATAATCTCTTACTATAAATTCTTTGAAGATATGCACATGGTTTTTATTGGCTATAAAGTAAGGTGGGTGTTAAGTGTCATCAACCTACAAAGTTGTGAAATTAGAATTCCTATATTTTTGGTTGGGTAAGTAGAAATAGTAGAATGGATTTCAAGCCTTGGAATTTAAGGGTGTGAATGGAGGTGCAAAAATGGGAGCTTCCTTTTGAGGAATATCTCTCTCATGACTGTCTGAAATTAGTCCTTAATCTATCTTGCCCTAGAGTGGAGGAAACTATTTGCACCATCCTTGGCATGGAGATTACAAGCCCGTGAGTGAGAAGGATCATATTTCCTTCGTAGGTGCTCTCTATTTTCTTGTCTAGCATAATGGATTTTTTGTAGTCCTATAGGTAATTAGTGTTTATTGTTGAACAATTTGTCAAGCCCCGCTTTCTCCAGAACAATGTCTTGTTACTTTTAGTTCAAAAATATAATTTGTTTATTGGGGAAGGGGATATAGGTGGCTTATTCTTGAGACTTTGTTTATCACCATCCAGGTTTTGAGGTGATTTATGAGTCCATTAAATTAGCCCTACAATACAAGAGTGATAGAACTCTTAAATGCTTTAAGGAAGAACTATAGGCCGTTCTATGTGAACATGGATAGGGAAATTAAGGACAAGTATTATGCAGTCTCTTTTCTTAGGGCTCATGATCCTCACTCTCTAATAAATTCTAGTGGACTAGGAGGACGTGTTTCTTTACCAGCCCAAAATGTGTGGCATGTAGAAGGTCAAAAAATTGCGCCAGCTCCAAAGGTGGTTCATTGTGATTTTCAAGGGTTTCTACCAAAGGTAA